>APFE031039763.1:65573-96783 GCA_000404065.3 Pinus taeda
GTGGGGGAAGAGGTTTGACCTTCTATATTATGCCTTCTCTTTCTCATTTTCATGGTTGGACTCTAGAGGGAGAAGCTCTATTGTATTGTTGACTTGTATTTCTGCAATTTGAGGAAAAGGAAGGCCAGGGTTTTGCAGACTTCATTGTGAATTCTTGTGGATTATTATGTTGATGGTTTGTTTACTACTTGTCATTGTAAGTGTGTTTATGTGTTCCATTTCTTAATCTCTTGCTGCTATTTAAACAAAAGAAGTGATAAAGTTTGAATTCATGCATGCCATGCTCAGCTTTCAATTTTGTTTAAAATTTATGTTTTCCACTGTCTAGAGAGGATTCGAATTCATTGTTCGCCCTCTTTAGCCTCTCTTCTTTCTTCCCTGATCATCTCTTTCAGCTAAAGGCATCAGCATAGACTCCTACCTTCCCCCAAAGACCCACCTGCAAAAACTGAGCTCAATCCCCGCACCCTGAATTGCACTCCCTCCAATTGCCACCAAAAAACCCAAAAACTTCAAATCAACCCTCCTTATCAGTTTACTAGCCTAAAATCCTTGTTCCTAATTGGTCAACTCATCCTATTGACAAAATCCACCGAGTTTTGACCCGAGAGATCCTTCTCATACCTCGTAGGGCTAGCTACGAGGTGAAATGGTTTGATGTAGCTTTGAGGTTTGTCTATCTCAGCCTAGGTGAAATCTCAAACGCTAACACCAGTCACTATCACAACTGAAGAAGATGATAAATAAAATCGGACAATGAAAAATCCAAATGAAGATTCTGTAACCAGCTCAACAACATCAATATTTGAAGTAAATCAAGAAATTGGCACACACATGATACGAGAAAATCAAACCACAAGAACTTCTTAACGACATCTAAATCACAAGAGCAGACATCTTAATCAATCTGTGTATTTGTATCACTAAGAACAAAAACAACTGACTTATGTTCCAAAGAATAATTATGCCAACACAATCCATTATGATGATAACAACTTATCACAGCTATCAAGTAATTGCAAAGTTCCACAGAAGATTGATTTAGGATGGTCAGATCCTTTTTCAGTTCAATCATTTTGTTTAACACCTAGAGGATCTTATCATCCTGTATCAACGAAGATCACAGATCGAAGAATTCCAAAATATGTGAATAGATTACAAAGACAAAAACAAATGATATGCCTTGTTAGCAATAAAGCTTCGAGGACAAAGCTTTTTGAAGAGGAAGGCAATGTTCTGAATAAAATATATATAAATAATAATAATAATAATTAATTAGTAGTGAATAGCCATGTCTCTAAAACCATGACCTTTTGTGAAGAGGTACCTACCTAGGTATATAAGCAGTCCCTCACCCTCATTTGTTATCATCTCACATGTATTCAAATATTCTTATATATATAAATTACTTGTCCTACAATGGATGTCTTTGTCTTTGAAGTATTCTATAGATTATTACAAGTTACGAACTTTGTTCGTTACAGAACCATTGGTCCACGTTGTGCCTCCAAACTAACCAAACCTAAATGGGTCCCTCAACACGTGGATCCAAAATAAATCGTTGTCTCAATCTACCATCCATGGATCCACCTGGATCCCAAAATCACTATAACTAATCATCCTCTGTCATCCCCCACGACTCAAGTTGTGCTCTGTCTCTGACCATAGATGTTTCTCCACCAGTAGAATACCAACTCATCACCTCTCTCCAATCCAACCTTTGGCATGGGCCGAGGTCAACACTCTGTTGATGCTGAGCTAGTGCTACTGAAATACTAAAAACATGCAAACTACATCCCATGGCCAACTGGAACATGCAATATCCCTCACATCTAAAGGCTCCTGCTGCACTATGTCCTTGACTAGAAATATCGCTCCATCAATAGGGTACCAACTCATGATCTCCTGCCAATTATCTCGTAGAAAGAATCGAATGCATGGACACCTAATTATGCAACAAGGCTACTATGTTGTCATTGTTCCATGCTCAACTCATGTTGCTTTGTCTGGTCCATCAACAAGATCTGTCCAAGAAATGTTGCTCCTCTCTCTATAATGGGTGAAGGTGGGCAAGTTGTGTTGCAAACCCCGTCCATGTACTCTTGGAGAGGGTTTCTCCCTGAAAGTAATGCAACTCTACCAACTTCTTATGCATCTACTTGCACCTCATCAGTGGGTAGGCCCAAAGATCGATGCACCACCATCTCCAAAAGATCCTTTCTCATCTAATCGAAAACTCCATGCTCCTCCAGTCTACCAACTTCATGCAAAACTATCTTGTCAAACTCCAGCACCTCCTGACAAAAAGTGTCTGCAAGTACTACAACCCTGTTGACTACTGGATTACTGAATAACAAGCAGACTACATCCCACGACCAATTGGAATATGACATCTAAGGGCTCTTACTGCACTATGTCCTTGACTAGAAATATCGCTCCATCAATAGGGTACCAACTCATGATCTCCTGCCAATTATCATGTGGAAAGAATTGAATGCATGGACACATAAGTATGGAACAAGTCTACTATGATGTCGTTGATCCATGCTTAACTCATGTTGCTTTGTCCGGTCTATCAACAAATCTATCCAAGAAATGTTGCTCCTCTCCCTATAATAGGCAAAGGTGGGCAAGTTGTAATGCAAGCCCTATCTGTGTAATCCCGAAGAGGGTTGCTCCCTGAAAGTATTGCAACTCTGCCAACTGCTTGTGCATGTACTTGCACCTCATCAATGGGTAGGCCCAAAGATGGATGCACCACCATCTCCAAAAGATCCTCTCTCATCTGATCGAAAACTCCATGCTCCTCTAGTCTACCATCTTCCTGCAAAATTATCCTGTCAAACTCCAACACCTCCTGACGACAAGAGTCTGCAAGTACTACAGCCCTATTGGATATCAGTGCATCTGTCTGCTCCTCATCAATCGCTGGTCCAAAAGATTGTTGCTCATCCTCCTCTATCATGGGCTCAACATGAACCTCCAACTGGCTCTCTACAAAAGGGTCATCATGCATACTGTGCATAATGTTGTTTCTTTGTAGACAATCCTCGGCTAAATAACTATGCCAAAGCATCAATTGTGAGGTATATATATGAAATGGATGATCCAGAGATGCAAATACTTTATTATGCGTATAATCCTTGTCCCTTTAGATCAAACAAAGTGCCAGTGTTCCATTATAACAACACAATTTTTATAAGCTCTTTGAAAGAAGAACTTAGAAGATTAAACATCCTTGTTGAACATCTAATTATCTGAGAATAGAGGAGACATATAGACAAATCTCTATAGTGAACAAAAAATATTTAATTATAAGCATAGAAGTAATAATCTATTGATTTCTGAGTGAACAATTAAACATATTGTTCATTTTTTACACAGTATAAAAAATAACTTTGCAAGGGACGTTGGGGAGACTAGCACTCAACCTTTACCTTCCCAATGTCCAACACCACCTCAAAAATATGAAGAAATAGATTATGAAAATCAATGGAAAGCACTTATTAGAATAATTCTAATTTAGTTTAATGCTCATTCTTCTAGTTGTTGCTATTTTTATCTCTTTAGCAGTTTCTTATATGAAACTGAATCTTACATAGAAACTTGATGTTTCTATCTTTGTAAATATCTCTGTATTATTATTGAGTATTGTTGCTCAATCAATTCATTGAATTCATTTGGAAATCCATATTCGTGTTTCGCACTGTTTTATGGTATCAGAGCAGGTTTTTGAGTTATTTCTATTATTCCTTTCTAAGGTCGAGTTCTCTGTAAGCCAGGCAGCCTTCACTGAGTCTCAGCTTCGGCTTTGCTCACTGTGATAAACGCTTACAGTCGTCTATCTCGATACAGAAGTGGATCATTAAAAATAACTCTTCAACTGTTGCTCTCTGTCTCAGATTCATTCTCCGTTGATTCAAATTTTTTTTGTGGCTCCACCGAATTTTTACGCATAAACCCTCATCAGAAAAATACGTGCAGCGGGAGGTTTTATTTAGGAGGACTGTTCCAGTGAGTCTGCGTGTTTCCGTGAGTCTGCGTGTTGAAAGAAGAGCTCTCCCGATAGTCCATTACAAATACGAATTTTTTCTAAAGCGAAAAATTGTTTTTCTTTTTAAAAAATTTCGTAGGGCCCGTGGTAAATTTCTTCGACGACAGTCTCCACCGAAGCCAAGCAGCATATGGTATATTAACGAACGGTATATCAAATCGGGTCCCAGCTTGTCACGCTGTCGTATATTGTGTTACGACTGTCTGCTGTTACACTTAAGTGGTTCAAAATTTTTGTTTAAAAACGCGTGCAGCGTCCTGGTCTTATAAAGCAGATACGAGGGCAGCCGGCAATCCACAGGCAGCGTATCCGAGTCAGCATACAGTCAACACCGTGCTCGGTCCACCATCCACCAATCAAATCGTGCCAGGGTTTACAGCAAAACGACGCATGGTAACTTTTTCATATATTGTGTTACGTGGTCAGCACGTCATTCATTTAAATTGTCAGTTTGGTGGTATCTCGTAACCAAGTAATTCTGTTCAGCACGTCTTCGTATCAGTGATCCGATTTCTCCTTTTGCTGCGTAAACAGTGAAAATATACCGCGGATAATTTTTTTTCGTCTCCCCGTGAATATATATAGCAGATCATTTTTTTATATATAGAGAATATATCTTTGATACAACTGTACTGTATCATTTCAAGAAGTCGTAGCACAAAATCAGTTTTTTTCAGTGTGCTATAGGAGACCACGAATATCTTCATATTGTTGGTTGGTTGAACTGATACATATTACACACAGTCATCTTTCTGGGTTGATTCATATGCTCATTGGTAGTCTGAATCACTATCTTTGAGGCTAATTCATTCAAGAGAATTAAAGGGTTGTTGGTTGTAGAAGAGTTTGCATTTCTGGAGCAGTCAAAAGGGGGCCATTGCTCAACATATGTACGCCTGAACTATTTACTGGTCTAAGTAGAATTGTGCCTCTCAAAGTTTGATCCTATGTGGTCACACCAGAAATTGGTATTTCTTCCTCAAAGAAGCAATTTCGGGTTATATATCAGTCTCTATCAGATTCTGTTCAAATCAGTCAAATCTCACTATTTGGGAAACAGACAGATGGCTTCACTAACCAATCTGATGCTGGAAGGTAGTCAACGCTTCAATGGCACAAACTACAACATCTAGAAACAGAGAATGTTAACCATTTTTGAATATAGACGTCTTGACCAGCTTGTTCTCAAAAAGGAGCTCCGTCCTGGTACAGCTGGCACCGATCAAGACAAGTTTGATGATCGAAATCGCGAAGCAGTTATGCTTCTCAAGCTATCTATCGCTGATGATCAGCTACCACAGATTCCTTCTGGCAAGACAGCTGCTAAGATCTGGCAACAGTTGAAGGACCTTCACAAGACATCCGAAAAGCAGAGCCTTCTTTCTCAAAAATCAATTGTTCTCCATCATGATGGACGAACATATGTCTTTACAGGAACATCTCAACAAGATTAAAGATATTCGAGATCAGCTCGAAGCCATTGGTCGCACCATGGAGGAAGAAGATCTGGTGGTCATCACTCTGAAAAGTCTACCACAATCTTATGAACACTTCATAGAAACTCTAAACATTACTGCCACTAATGTTGATCTAAAGTTCCCAGACTTATGTACCAAACTTATGCAGCAGGATCGATGGAAACAACAGTTTGGTAGTGGTGCAGCATCAGCTTCTTCAGAAAATGCCTTTGCTGCCAAATATCAGTCATCCCAGTCCTTTCAGCAGAAAGGTTCTTCCCAGTCTTTTGATCCTGCTAGGAAGAAAACTGTGCAGTGTAACTACTGTCACAAATTTGGTCACATGAAGAAAGATTGCAGACAGAGAATTGCTTATGAACAGAAGAAACAGGGAGGACTTCATCAGACAGCAAATGTCGGAGAACATTCCGAGCAGACAGATTCTGCCTTTTATGCTTTTATGGCTAAAAGGTCTTCCGATCATATTCCATCATCTGCCTGGTACATTGACTCTGGTGCATCACGCCATTTCTCTCACAGGCGTGACTGGTTTATTGACTTCTCACCTTTCAGTGACTCTGTGGTATTTGGAGGTGAAAAATACACAGTAGATGGTAGAGGTACAGTTCAA
The DNA here is from genome assembly GCA_000404065.3 of Pinus taeda. NCBI lineage: Eukaryota > Viridiplantae > Streptophyta > Pinopsida > Pinales > Pinaceae > Pinus > Pinus taeda. Next base: position 71,716 of record APFE031039763.1, read on the forward strand.
ATTCAGTCTGGTGGACGCACACTTATCTTCCTGAATGTATACTATGTTCCTGGGATGGAAATTAATCTGCTGTCCGTCAGTCAGATTATGAGGAACTCTCCTCAGCTTGATGTAGTATTCAGTATGCACAAATGCTCTATTATCGATAGGGAGACAAAACTTACAGTTGCTGCTGGCCTAGAAGATCATGGTCTATACAGACTTCTTGACACTGGTGATTTTCCAGAAGTGGCTCTAGCAGCTCGTGCTTCTCCCATCAGCACTCTATGGCATCAGCGATATGGGCACCTAAACATGCAGTATCTCTCTCAGCTCTCTCGGGAAGGACTTGTGTCAGGATTACCTGATATTCAGACTCAACAGTTTGGCATATGCGGCGCGTGTCAAGCTGGAAAACAACATCGATCTTCATTCACGAATGGAGAATCCTGGCGCGCATCTAAGGTACTCCAGCTAATTCATGTTGATATTTGTGGTCCCATGAAAACATCTTCTATCACTGCGTGCAAATATTTTCTGCTTATTGTAGATGATTTCAGTAGAAAGATGTGGGTTTATTTTCTAAAAAATAAATCTGATGCATTTAGTATATTTCAGAAGTTTAAAACCTAAGTTGAAAAAGAGTCTAGCTGTGATATCATGACTCTTAGGACAGATAACGGGGGGGGAATTTTGTTCTTCTGCTTTTTCCACCTTCTGTGCTACTCATGGCATAAAATGCCAGTTCACTACCCCCTACACCACTCAGCAGAACAGTGTTGTTGAACGCCGCAACCGCACGGTTGTTGAAATGGCTCGCTCCATGTTACAGCACAAGAATGTTCCCAACAAATTATGGGCTGAAGCAGTCTTTACGGCGGTCTATCTTCTTAACAGATCACCTACTCAAGCAGTTAAAGGGAAAACTCCCGAAGAGGTGTGGTCTGGACGTAAGCCTAAAATCAGTCACCTCAAAGTATTCGGCTCAATTGCATATGTTTGGATTCCAGCTGCTAAACGCTCTAAGTTGGACTCCAAAAGCCAGAAACTCATGATGACAGGGTACAGTGATCACCACAAGGCCTATAGACTAATTGATATTGCTACTGGTCGTCTTAGCTTCAGTCAGGATGTGGTATTTGATGAAGACAGAGGATTCTTTCAGTCTCCTTCTTCTGAGCAGTATTCTACAGATCAGCCTCACAGTGTTCTTCTTCCGGTAGGTCCACCTGATGGGAGGGATGATGCAGTATCAATGTTTGATAATACACTGCCCGAGCTTCCTCCGGAAAATAACACTTCTCTTGCTGCTCCTATTGCTCTTGACCCCTCTTCTTCGCCTCCTAATGTTAGTTCCTCTACTCTTCGACCAAAATGGTGGGCTAAAACCATTGGTGATCTTCGAGATGATGAACTTCTTGAAGGACGCACGTCTAGACATAAGAGCACACAGCAATCTACAGTAAATTTTGCGCTTATGGCTAATATACACAGTATCTTTGAGCCTCAAACTTACTCAGAGGCTAAAGGTACACATGAATGGGAACAGGCTATGGACGTTGAATTTCAGAGTCTTCAGAAAAATCATACATGGACTCTTTCTGATCTTCCTGAAGGAAAAAAGCCCATTAGCTGCAAATGGGTATATAAAGTGAAGTACAAAGCCAATGGAACTCTAGACAAATATAAAGCTCGTTTGTGGCTCGAGGATTCTCACAGAAGGAAGGCATTGACTATGAGGAGACTTTTGCTCCTACAGCCAAAATGAGTACCATACGTCTTGTCCTTGCCCTAACAGCTCAGTTTAAATGGAAAGTTCATCAGATGGATGTAAAAAGTGCTTTCCTAAATGGTGACTTACAGGAAGAAGTCTACATGACACAGCCTCCAGGATTTAAGATTGCCGGTCAAGAACAGAAAGTGTGTAGATTAGCTAAAGCTCTCTATGGACTGAAACAAGCTCCTCAGGCTTGGTACATGAAAATTGATCAGTACCTGACAGATCATGGTTTTCAACGAAGCCCATCTGATGCAAATCTGTATATCAAGAACACTGATGATGATATCTTGTTTGTGGTTGTCTATGTAGATGACCTGATCATTACTGGCAGCTCTGCACATTTGATCCATGGGATCAAACAAGACTTATGCAGAACCTTTGATATGACAGACTTGGGACTTCTTCACTACTGTTTGGGGATTGAAGTTTGGCAGACTGAGAATCACATCTTTCTCTCTCAGTCCAAGTATGCTAAGAATCTTGTGGACAGGTTCAGAATGCAGGATTGCAAACCAGCCACAACTCCTATGGAACCAGGGCTCAAACTTTCAGCTCAGTCATCTTCTCCTCCTGTGGATGAAACTTTATTCAGGCAATTAGTAGGCAGTCTTATCTATCTTACTGCCACCAAACCAGACATCAGTTTTTCAGTGAGCTACATTTCCTGCTTCATGTCCGCTCCTAAAGCTGATCATTGGATAGTAGCAAAGCGTGTGCTAAGATATGTGCGTGGCACTTCTGATTATGGACTTCTATACACTCACAGTTCCGATCCTATACTCAGTGGTTACACAGATTCTGACTGGGCCGGTTCGGTCGATGATCGTAAATCTACAGCTGGGTATGTGTTTAGTCTAGGATCTGGTGCTGTCACCTGGACTAGTAAGAAGCAGCAAGCCGTGGCTCTCTCCTCCACCGAAGCAGAATATCGAGGAGCAGTTAAGGCATCCTGTGACGCAGTTTGGCTTCGACGTATGCTTGCAGACATGCATGCTTCCCAGACAGGTCCTACTTCCCTGTTTTGTGATAATCAGGGAGTGCTCAAACTTGCCAAAAATCTCGTCTTTCATGAACGAACAAAACATGTAGAAACTCATTGCCACTACATTCGCCAACTTGTTGAAGACGGATCCGTTCAGTTGAGATATATTCCCACATCAGAGCAGCCTGCAGATATCTTCACCAAGCCACTTGGTCCTGCTAAGTTTGAACAATTCAGGGGGTCTATTGGTGTTGTAAATAGATTGAGCATTAAGGGAGGGTATTAGAATAATTCTAATTTAGTTTAATGCTCATTCTTCTAGCTGTTGCTATTTTTATCTCTTTAGCAGTTTCTTATATGAAATTGAATCTTACATAGAAACTTGATGTTTCTATCTTTGTAAATATCTCTGTATTATTATTGAGTATTGTTGCTCAATCAATTCATTGAATTCATTTGGAAATCCATATGCGTGTTTCGCACTGTTTTAGCACTCACAACTACACAAATGTTGTCATAAATGGAAACCAGAATCCTTTGATTATCTTGAAGTTGAAAGTATTATAGCAGTGTCTCCAAAAATTTCTCGAAGTATCAACCTTTCTTTATTCAAAAAGATAAGTATATATAGAATACATTACAAAATATCTAATCCTTTATAGGATTTACATCAAAACTAAATGTGTATCCAAGACTTTGGATAATATTTAAACAACTTAAGACTAAAAATAGAAAACTGCATCTAAAAATATCTTCAACTTTGCTTGATTACTGCATCTGATGCGATGAATCTAAGGTTGTTCTATCTTTGCTACCTAAAATCCTTAGATGCTTTGGTTGTTGTTGGTACGCTGCATTAATAAACTGGATTTACTCAATAACCTTAGTCAATTTCTCCCACTCTTCATCTATTGGATAACTGAGATCAATTAACTGCTTGTAAGACTCATCTACTTTAGTTTATTTCTCAAAAGAGGGTTTTACTACAAATAAAGGTTTGACTTCATAGCAAATGAAATGATCATCAGCAAGATTTTGAAGTAATTCTAGACCATTAATCTCCCCCTTAATCCCCAGCAAATTTTAACTTGACTCGTGCCTCTCTGTTCAGCAACCTTTGATATTGCTCATCTGATATCATTTGGCCTTGCGTATTCTTAAAAGAAGGGAGACCTTTCTGCTGTAGAATAGAACATTTCTTGTAAAATCTGTTAATTTGCACTTGTAAATTTTCACACACTTCCTTGGTCTTTAGCATATGGGTCTTCTTTCTGAGCACTTTTCTTGTCTAAATAACAGGGGACAAACTGGAATTAGATTTACCGTATGAACAAATACTGAGAGTTCTGCAAAGGATCTATAGATGAAATTGTCTCCTCAATTTAACTGTGAATAATACAGGAATGGAGAGAAATGACAGGAAAGAAAAGGTGGTGGCGGGAGCGGTTTATAAAATCAATGTGGGAAATAGAGTTAGATTATATATCCGTTAGCAGCTAACGGTTAACAGGTTTTATTTACCATTTATAAATAAAAATACACTTGACGGTAAATATTGTAATAAACCAAAGGTGGTTTGTGGGCATGGTGGAGTGGTAAGCAGTAACAAGTGGGTTGGGGAAGGGCGGGGGCGCCCAATTCACTAGCATGCGACACATCAATTTTATGGTTTTGACGTGATGGGACAATAATTCACAAAACAAAAAATAATAACATAAATGCCACATTATAGAATTTGTGCATTTTATTACAAGTACATAAAATAAAATATTTTTGACCTTTTTAATGAAAAATTTAGTAATTTTACTATAACAATAAAATGTTACAACATCAGCAACATCTGGGGACTGCTCCCCCTGCGAGATGCAGTGAACGCGCAGATCCATGTACCTTCTCCTCAAGCTATGGAGTCATTATTGTAAGAAAGTCACACTCACTCTGAAAATATAAATCACACTGAATATTTACAATGATCATGGAAGAAACTCACTCAGTATTGAATATAATGTTTCAAATATTGCCCATTGACTAGCAATGAGAAATATTTTTCATCTTGGTTTTGAATGATGAAAGTATAATTCCCTTTGACCTTTGTAATCTTGAAAGGACCCAACCAAAGGTTGTCAAACTTTCCATGTTTTCCTTTATCTTCTCTTCTTGCATCCCATCTCAGTACTAGGTCTCTTGGCTGAAGTCTCTTTCTCGGGCTTTCCTATCAAATAAACTCTTCATTTTATCCTTATACTAGAGAAGCTTGTGATGAACCTCTTCTCTGTCTTGATTGAGTTCGATAATCTGATTGATTCTTTTTGAAAAAACATCAGTCTCCTCATATGAGTCTTGTAAGATCTTCATCACCCGAAATGCTAATTGAGTTGGAGAGATGGCCTCAATGCCATAAACCAATTGAAATGGAGATTTACTATTAGATCTTGTTGAAAAATGTAACTAGGTTCAATCTTCATAATAACATGTAATCATGATTTTATGTAATGAGATGTAAAGAGGAAAAATAAAATTATTGTATTGACTTGCTCCATCGGTTTCATGAGCAAGAGATGTTGTTTTTGAGTCAATACTCCCATTGAGAATCTTTAGGAATTATTTGTCATCTAGTCATAAAATGATAAGAGTCATTGTCATGTAATGGAGTCATGTTACACTCTATATAGAGTCAAACTTGTCTATGTAAAGTATCCTCCAAGACCTTGTCACTTATCCTCTTCAAGTTGGCCTACAACGATGGAAGAACATGTTAGAAGACGTTAGCCTAACCACCTAGTGATCATGTCGGCCTAAAGGACATGAGATGAGGTGTATATAAAGCCTAACTCAGCCTCACTTGAAAGCAAGCAACTCAACATACATTCGGTGAAGAAGTGCGGAGAAAAAGGGCTACAAAGAGAAGTGCGAAAAAGTGATAAAGAGGCTTTCTTTTGGGCAAGCAAAGGAAGTTTCCTCTGGGCGAGCAAAGGAGGATTCTTCTAGGCATAGCGAAGAATGTTTCTTTTGGGGCAGCGAAGAAGAGGTTTCTTTTGGGGCAGCGAAGGAAGAATTCTTCTAGATACTTGTTCTGGGTAACCGAGATAGAGATCTAGAAACTGACATTCTCTAGAGGAAGCCAGTGAGATTATAGAGACTGAGTTTCTCTAGGAGAAGTCGAGAAGAAGCAGTGGGAAGTATAGAGACCGAGTTTCACTAGAAGAAGTCGAGGAGAGCAGTTTGAGATCAAGAAGAAAGTCGAGAAAGGGAACAAGCAAAGCATCAAGGTTAGTGACAAGGTTCTTGGAAGGATACTACAAAAGGGTCTTTGTCATGGTCTTGGTAATCATCAATTGAAGATCTAGAAGAAGAATTTTGATCAAGTTTTCCTCTCAAGAGATAAGAGGTTTTGGCCCTAGTTGACAAGCTTACATACTGTGTCACTTGTCTTTATTATAGATATTGGTAATTGTCTTGATGAAAAGAACACAATAATAACATAACAAAGAAAAGACTATAAGCTAAGAAGTAAAAGTATATCACAAGCAATTATCAAGCAGAGAAATATTTTTACTATTCATGCCCTAGATTTCTCAACAAATCTTTTAGGTGAAACTCTATTTGCCCAGACTGCATACTTCAGGTGACTATCCCAGTTCCTTTTGTGATCAAATAACACCTTTTTTATGACTTTGATCAAACTTTTGTTTGAGGACTCTACCAATCCATTCCCTTGTCGATACTTCTCGCAAAACTCAACCATTTTTATAAAACTGAAAGCTTGAGCATTATCTGTATTTATTTCTCTTGGACAACCAAATCTAGATAAAATATTTTCTTCAAAGAACTTCATCACTACAGAATCAGTTGTGTTTCTGACAAGGATAACTTCTACCCACTTTGTGAAATAATCTATTGTTGTTAGGATCCACTTATGTTGATTGTTGGATGTGGGATTTATATCCCCAATCAAATCTAAACCCCGTTGCAAAAAAGGAGATTTTACTTGATACAAGAATCAGAGGTAAAGAGTATAATTTTTGTTTACTCGCAAAGATTTGACAAGAAATGCAGCTTCGAACCTTTTATCCAACTCAAGAAAGTAGCTTAGACCAATAGAATCCTGCTCTCAATATTTTGTCTACAATTTCCCTCAAATCATAGTGACCTCCACATACTCCATGAAACTCGTCAATGATCCAAGGTTACTTGGGAGTGGGAGCGAAAACGGGAGCGGAAGCGACATTTTCAAAAGCTCCTGATTTGGGAGTGAATCCTGGAGCGTTTTTTATATAATATATATTTTTTATATTTTGATGCATATATGTCAACAAAAACATGTAGAATGATGAAGTAGATATTAAAAACATTAAAAACATAGATTGAACCATATAACAACAATCATCTGGAAGTTATAATCTTCATCAACCACGTCCACAAGTTAGTAACATAGTAACATACAACATATTGAGTCTCGTGATTCATCAATCTTAAAGTTTCAAGCTTTCAAAATTCAATATATAACATTTATCATCATTGATCACCAAAGTTGTACTTGTAAGCTAAGTGTAACCATTACAACAAATAATATCTAACATGAAATGAAATGAAACAACTTTCAACTTTCATGAAGCATCATATTATAATTCATTACTAATGAGTTATAATTGCCAACTTCAAACATAAATAGTCATGTATTGTTTAAAAAAATATCATAATAAATATGAAAGAGTCGATAATTATAAAAACTACTAGAAACTAGAAAAGACAAGTAAATCTATTATCTATTGCTTATGCTTGGGGCTTTTGCCACCACAAGAAATGTCTAATTTTTTAGTCTTGTTGAAAAATCAAGATCTTTGTCATTAATATCACCCGTTAAGCATTAACATCCAGAGGTATCTTTGTCATTACCTCTGGATCTGTATACGGATCTTTGTCATTAATATCACCCTCTAAGCATTAACATAAGATAGAAAAAGCATAGCATGTCAAGTCAAGATTTTGTTTGAGTGATGCGTACATTTTTAGGAGGGTCATGATAGAGGAGTTTGACAACAAATGTCACTAACATCAAGGTACATAGAGGGATTGGTGCTCTTGATTAAATATGAGTTCCATACCCTAATACATGACAAAATTCAATGGAAACATTGCAATCCCCCAATCTTGAAATCCTGAAAAACTGATAAGTCTGCTGGAATTTGAATGAAATCTAAAATTCTACTTTCTCCATATGAAATCCAATGAGGTCGGAACCACTCTCAAACATCATGAGTCATTTCATGGCAATGTTAAAAATTTAAGTAGAAGGATGAAAATGAAAATCAAGGAGAATGTCACTTTTACTTTAAGAATTTAACATTACCATGAATCCCATATCAATACTAGGGCCATAGGCTTGATCATTAGGCTGCCCCACTCAAAACTTATTTGTTTCTTTGAAAAAATTTGCATTTGGAGCATTACTACAAAAAAAAAATTGCAAAAAAAGCTAAATGCTCCCGAAAAGGTAGGGAGGGGTTTTTTTTAAGGAGCGTGCACCCGAGGGACTTCGAAGCCACTCCCGCTCGGAGCACAAATTGGGAAGCGAGGGGGGCGCTCCCTCGCAACCCTGGGTCAATCACTCCTTCTGTTTCACTTTCATTAAAACATAATAACAAGATGTTCAAAGGATCTTTCCAATACAGATTAGCATTAACTATATAATGTTTTATAGACTTAAGTCTAAGAGATCTGAATTGATTCTTCATAAATTTAGGAGGACACTTGAAATTTTGTAAAAATATGAACAATATCCTTATACCAATCTAATACTAGAAACTTGTCATCAATGTGCAGAGGAAATTCTTGTGAAATTAAACTGAAGTGAGTTCTTATGGATTCGTCTTCCCTTCATTAGGAGAAAGTTCTTGTGTATTTTTCTCCAAAGTTGTATCTGACAGTTGCATAACTGAATTAACACCCAAGACTTTACAATTTGACTTTGCTAGCAATTTAGCTAATCCTTGTCGATCTTCCAACTTTATTGGTTTAACGTCCAAATCAAACTCTAAAATCTTAGCTATCCACCTTCCCCTTTTTCAATTTGTGTCAGGTTAAGTGAGGATTGTCTTTACTGGAATGTTGGGCATATATGTTATTATTTTAGAATGCAGTACAGAGGCTCTTAAAGCATTCAAAGCCTGGACTAAAGCATAGGCTTGGTTTTCAATAATAGCATACTTTAGTTATGCATCCCTCATGATTTTACTGAAGAAAGCAATTGGTAATTCACAATAATCTTCATCCTATTGTAATAAAATTGTTGTTATTGTAGTCCCTGATGCAAAAGAGAAGATACTGAAGGGCTTTAAATAATCAGGACTAGCTAAAACTGGTGCTTCTAAAAGTGCCTTTTTAATATGAGCAAATGAAAATCTAGATTGTGCATTCTTTAATTTCGTGATTCTTCTTTCCTAAGAATGCTTGGATTTCTTTCTTTGTTCTTGGCAAAGAGATCAACTAAATAGTAGCTACTCTTTTCAGATCTATCTTGACTCATTCCTTTGAAATAATGTGTCCCAACATTTTTCCTTCCTTCATGGCAAATACTGACTTTTTGGGATTAAGTGAAATCCCAAACTTCTTACAACTTTTGAAAACTTTCTTAAAGTGTTTAATGTTAGTTTTTGTAGCATCGGAGGTGTTCTAGTCTCGAAACTTTGTGGAGAGGCTAAAACACAGGAGTTTTCCATAACTCAGAAATCATTTCTGGAAATTCCACCTAGAAGTGTCTCAGTTAGATCATTAGCCTATTTTTAAATATTTCCTAAGTCTAAACTTAGGAAAAAAGGTTAATTAATCAGTATTAATTGATAAAGGTGTGAATCATCTAGAAACTCACACAGATTGATCTAGAAACTATCTTGGCCCCTAATTAACTTTCAATATTGTGTTGAAAAGTGTAACTAGGTTAGGTCTTCATAAAGACATGTAATTGTGATTTTATGTAGGAGATGTAAAAAAGAAAAATAAAATTATTGTAATACTTGCATCATGGGTTTCATGAGCAAGAGATTTTATTTTTAGTATAGGCTCCCATTGAGAGCCCTTAGGGATATTGTGATCTAGTCATGAAAGTCTAAAGAGCCATTGCCATTAAGGCATGTTACACATTGTAAAGAGTCATACTTTTCTTTGTAAGTAATCCTCCAAGACCTTGTCGTTAGCCCTCACTCAAGTCGACCTACAACGAAGAGAAAAATCTAGAAGATGAAGTCGGCCTTTCACCAAGGGGTCATGTCAGCCTACTCTAGAAGATCATGTCGGCCTAATGGACATGGACAAACAAGTATATATACCCATACTCGGCCTCATTTGGAGACATGAATTTGGTTAAGCAAGTCTACAAAGAAGTTTGAGAAACATACTAAAAGAAGCCTCTACATCAGTGAAGCAAGAAGGAAGGATAGTGAAGATTGCTATGGACTGTTTTGGGCTAGTTTACCCTCTCACGTGCACAGGCAGATTTGAAGGTGTCAAGAGGAGGTTGAAGGATTGCAATCACACTGAAGTGCCCTTGTTTGGGTGGAAATCTTCGCTATAGGAAGTCGAGTAAGAGAGGAAAGAATCTCCTTCAAGGAGGAGTCTATTCAAGTGGAAAATAGGCTTCTGTTGTCAAGAAAAGGAGTTGCAAAATGACAAGGAGAGGCTGAAATTCTAGAGGAAGCCGAGAAGGAGAAGAGGAAGAGCAGGGTTCAAGAGGAGGCTAGTGACTTGGTCTTGGGAGGACTCTAGTGTCAAGGGTCATTTTCATGGTATTGGTATTCGTCAATTGAAGATCTATAAGAAGAATTTCCTTTAGGTTTTCCTCTCAAAGAGTGAGAGGTTTTGGCCCTAGCTGAAAATCCTATATACTGTGTCTCTTGTCTCTTTATTGTTCATGATTTGGTAATTGTCTTGATGAAAAGAACACAATAACAACTCAAGAAGAGAAGATCGTAATCAAGAAGTAAAAAGACTATCACTAGCAATTATCATAAGTAGAGAAATCACCTAACTATTGATGCCCTAGATTTCTCAACATGGGATCAGAGCTAAAGTGCTAAAGTCAAGAAGGGGCATCTAATCAAGGACACACACAAGGATCAAGTTTCCGAGAAAGAGATCAAAGAAAAACAAAGACTACCAAAGCGAAAGTTCAGGATCCACATCATACCAAAACCCTAGATCGAAGAAATCTACTTCAACAAGAGTCTTGAATTATCATCAAGGAAGGAGAAGAGAAAAAGTCAAAATCCTAGAAGCATTTATAAATCTGCACTTATTCACCATCAAAGAAGTCGAAGTATCTTGAATGATAGAAGGTTAAAGGCATTGTCATCATCTTCTAAAGGTTCCAAGGTAGACTCCCCCTTATTGAAGCAAGGATCTCCTTATCCTTAAAAGAAGACCATCCGAGAAGCATTAAATCAATCATCGTCAACAAAGGGATCAAGTTGAAGATTCTATCTTCACTTAACAAGTAAGTACCTTTTTCTTATAATCTAATCTAGTAAAATGACTTCATGTTTCAAGGAGAACTATAAGTTGGTTGGGACATCGAACTTGCTTGCATGGAAAAGAAGGATAGACATAGTCCTCGAAGTAAATGAAGTCATTGATCATGTCCATGGAAAGGTCTCCAAAACATCTGAAGATCAAGCAATATCTAAATACATGGAAAGGGATCTAAGAGCTCAAAATATTCTTAAGGAATCTCTAAAAGATCCCCTCATTTCCTTTATAGTCGAGCTGGAGACATCAAAAGAGATATATGATCAGCTAATAGAACTATTCTCAGAAAGTGCAATAAGAAAGATCATATCACTTAGATATGGTGTATATAAATTGAAGGTATCAAAGGATGAAGGGATATCTTCATGTCTCTCAAAAGCATCTTAAATAAAAACTCAACTACAAGATCTAAGAGAGATGGTATTTGATAAAGAAATGATCTCCATTATTCTTAATGCAATAACTGATGAACAAGTTAACCTTGTATCTAATAAGGAAGAGGAAGTTATCCCATTCAACAACTCGTGGTCTCTATGCAAGACAGAAGAAGGAAGGTTGAAGGTAGAAAGTGATAAAGGATCAAATGAAAGGGGTCAAACACTGAAAAAAAGAAAGGGAAAGTTTCGTAAATTTGGTCCTCAGAAGAAAAAGATTCAGTGCTATAGATTTCAAGAATATGGGCACTATAGAAGAGATTGTCCTAAAAGGGGCAATAACAAGAGAAACAAGGAAGAAGCCCATATTATCAAAGAAGTAGAAGAACCTGAGACAAAGAAGCCTAAGAAGGAGGAAGTGAGAGAACACTACTATGACTGAGATAATCTCCTTCACTAAAAGGTACTCTTCTGATGTGTAAATTATAGATAGGAAGCATTGAAAATAAAATAGGATGCATCATATTAGAGTATGGCATCATGATAGAAGCACTAGAAGAGCTCGTGCCATAAGCAACATGAAGGATGTCTGGAACAAAACCTATGACAGTCAACTATGTAGAATATAGCTCTTGGAAACCTCATTGAAAACTCAAGTGATACTTATGGAAAAAGGAAGTCATCTAGGAAAAGGGTCATCATACATCTATCAAATGGAAACATCTATTGATGGGGATATTTTAGATCCTTAAGATTCTTTGATGGAATCTTAATTGTAAGGTTCACCGATCATGAGGAGAAGCAATGGTTTCATCAAGAATTCCAAACTTGTGGAATTCATGAGATGATGGTATGATGACATAACAGAGAAGCAGATCAATGAAATGAAGCTCCTTCATTCAAAGGAAGTTGTTGCAGGAAGTCTAGATGACCCAAGGGAAAGATGAGGTATGTATGCTTACATTTAATATTATGGAAGTCATGTCATATGGTTGCAGGCTACATGAATCAATGCTCTATCTTGAGAAGCATGATCAAAGAAAGGATCTCCTCCCTCAAAGAATGTGTTGGAAATACTGAGAGGGGGGGTGAATCAGTATTTCTTTTTCCCACTATTGTTTTACCAGTTAAAACATATATATTCAGAACACAAGATAAACATCAAGAATAAATGCTTTTATTAATATAAATTGTGCAGTAAAATAGATACAATATATAGATGGTTGCAATCAGTTGCCAAGCTCCAACTTGGACTTTGGTGAGGCTCCAACCTCCAGAGCACCAACTCTATTTTGCCAAGACACCAATCTTGGACTTAGGAGCACAAACTCTCAAGGACTTCAATCCTTCCTACTTCTGAGGCTTCAACCCCAAGGACTCCAATCCTACTTACTTTTGAGGCACCAGCCCAAGGACTCCAATCCTTCTTGCTTTTGAGGCACCAGCGCCAAGGACTCCAATTCTATCTTGTCAAGGCACTGTTTGATAGTAATCTTTTGCTCTCAAAACTCTTCTCGGCTGAGTTCTGTCTATTTACAACTTCACTGTAGTCTCCATGCTACAGCATCAATGACAACCAATCTTCTTATGAATGAGTCTTTACAACTCTGCACACTACTCAAACATAGTCTCCAATAGCCATTTTGCTCTCTGATAATGTCTTCACACAGCTTTAGTCAGTCTACTGTTAGCTGCACTAAGCTTTGATACAAAGAACAATTTTCTGTTCAAGCTTATGTTCTCATTGTCACAGTGAATGCTTCAGCATGACTGTTTCTCTGTTGGTTGTTTCTCCCCTTCGACTGCCCACTGTCCTGTTGGTCCTTCATCCCTCTTTCTGTTCTGCTGCACCATCTTTCTGTTCTGTTGAACCCTCACATGGCCTCTATTTCCTCCAGCGTATTTCAACAACATTCAACAGCTGCAGCAGCCTTCACCAATGTTCACCACCAACTTCATACAGCGCTTAACCACCTTTGTTGCATCTGCTACCATACATTATGGTTCTTCACAACACCAACCGCTACAACAACAACAGCTGCAACAGCAACAACAGCAATAGCAGCAATAGCAATAGCAATAGCAACAACAGCAACAGCAGCAACAGCAATAACAGCAGTAGCAACTGCAGCAACAGCAGCAGCAACAGCAGCAGCTCTCTGTTTTTACTATTTTATACATTCTCATGCCTTTGTCTATTCGTTTCCGCTTACTTAATGGCTCTTTGGCTTCCTCCTCGCTCGCTTGAGCTTCGGCTTCCTCAACACTCGCTTGACCTTCTGGCTTCCCTCCTCCATTCGCTTTAGCTTCCTCATGTTTACCTTCGATTGATGGTGTCACGAAAATACAATGTCGTCGCGCAGGTGTTTCAGCAACGCCGAAATATAATTTCGTCATGGAGGTGTTTCAGCAACACTAAAATATAATTTCGTCACGGAGGTGTTTCAGCAACGCCGAAATTGGTGTTTCGGCAACACCGAAAGTGGTGTTTTAGCAACAGAGAAATTGATGTTTCAGCAACTTTTCTCCAACTTTTTCAACAGTTGTTAAAGCATGCATACATGGGTTTTACAAGCCCGATAACGTAACCTACTCATACAATATAAACTCTACCTTTTTCACTCTGTCAGTGTATTTGCATATGAGTCTAAGTCTTCCGCCTCCGATAGCTCTATATGCTTTAAATCCATATACAGGTCTTTGCCGCCATATGCATGTTTATGCTCCACTTGGCTCCTCTTGGCTCCTATAACTCTGTCTGCTTCCTCTGTGGCTCCAATGGTGGTGCTTCGTGCTCTGTTAGCTCCTCTCGTCTCCATCTGCTCCTCTGGTGGCTCTGTCTGCTCCTGTTTGCTCTGATGGCTCTCTGCGTCCTCTGTTTGTTGTTAAACGCATCCATTGCTCCTCTGATGGCTCCTGATGACTCTGATATGTCTCCTTGCTATATGGTTCCTTCTGCAGACTGCAGCTCCTCTTAGTCCAATGTGGCTCCTCTGGCTTGGCAGTGTCTTTCAAAGACCTCCTTGCATATATGAATGCCTCTCTTGCTCTGTCTCTTCATGAATCTGTTCTGCTTCCCCTTGGCTTCATATCATCCTTTAGTATCTAGAATATTGCCATATTGACATCAATGACAACCTAGGTCAACAGAATGCAAGGATGCATGGGTCACATATTTGCTAGATGAAATCAACATAATATGTCCTCATATGGAGAATGAGGTGGTTGACTGCAATTAAGGAACTTTGATTGAAAGATCCTGAAAATGAAATGTGTGACTAAAGGAAGGAAGAGATCATGGAATATGTAACAATGGTAATAGAAAACCAAGAAGATTTTACTATGTTATCTCCCAGAAAGATATGAAGACTCTGATGGAAGTCTGAAAAAGATGGAGACCCTTGACAATACATCACAAAGGTAATTATGATTTAAGAGTTCTTTTCGTATTTGTGACCTAGTACCTGGATGGGCTTATGAAAGGTTGTCAAAGGGAAGAACGATGGATATCCATGTAGAAGGATATAAGATCCTTCCAAAGAAGAAAGCATGGTGAAGGCAAAATAACATGAAACAAGTCCAGATGTAGACTGATGTATCACTTTCTGATGAAAGGAATGATGACATGACTAACTCATGGATGAAAGTGATGGATGGTTTGTACCCTATGAATAATCCCCAAAGGATGAAGAGTTTGTGGCAAAAAAATTCATGACATCAAAGAAAGGAGTTCTTCAAGTAGCTGATTATCCCATCATTTCCACCTGAGGAGCTGTTGTAGGTCCCTAATTAAGAGGGAGCCTGGAATCAAGTTTCTTACTTGGAAGAAACTTGGAAATTCCTAAGCCAAGAGGGAGCTTAGGTACATTCCTTTTTAGGAATGAGTACATTCCTTTATTGGAATAGATATATCCTCCCTAATTGAGAGGGAGAGATAGACACATCATTTTGGTCTTCACTTGGGAAGACAAGATGGAGGATTGGGTAATCATTTGGCATTTGATGCTCTTTGAGGATGAGATAGGACATCCAAGATAAGAATAGTCGTAGAGAACCAATATTCTTTGAGGACTAGGGAGTCCAAGATAAGAATCATCCTGATGGAACACACCCTAAGAACCCGAGTGGGGTATGTTCCGAGAGAGACAATCATGAGAGTGTTTATAAACCATTGGTCTCGCCGGCATTGAGCTCAAATCTAGTGGAGAGATAGAGTTGTTAGTCGAGGCCTTGCTATGTAACAATTTTGGTTGATATGATATTATACAAATGTGTTACCAATCTGATTCTTCTTATGATAAATTCTTCAGATTGAGAATGACCAAGTACCATTATGAATACCTCCCTAGTTAACAGGAAGTGTTGAAAAGTGTAACTAGGTTCGGTCTTCATAATGACATGTAATTGTGATTTTATTGTAATACTTGCATCATGGGTTTCATGAGCAAGAGATTTTATTTTTTAGTATAGGCTCCCATTGAGAGCCCTTAGGAATATTGTCATCTAGTCATAAAAGTCTAAAGAGTCATTGTCATGAAGGCATGTTACACATTATAAAGAGCCATACTTGTCTTCATAAGTAATCCTCCAAGACCTTGTGATTAGCCCTCACTCAAGTCGGCCTACAGTGAAGAAAAAAATCTAGAAGATGAAGTCAGCCAGTCTCCAAGGGATCATGTCGACCTACTCTAAAAGATCATGTCGGCCTAATGGGCATGGACAAACAAGTATATATATAATATATATATAAATATATTATATATATATATCCATACTCAGACTAATTTGGAGACATGAATTCGATGAAGAAAGTCTCCAAATAAGTGCGAGAAACATACTAGAAAAAGCCTCTACATCAGCAAAACAAGAAGGAAGGATAGCGAAGATCGTTGTGCACTGTTTTGGGCTAGTTTACCCTCCCACGTGCGAAGGTAGCAGATCCAAAGGTGTCAAGAAGAGGTTGAAGAGGTGGAAAATTTGATCTAGGGTTTCTGCTGTCAAGAAAAGGAGTTGCAGAACGACAAGGAGAGGTTGAAATTCTAGAGGAAGTCGAGAAGGAGGAGAGGAAGAGCAGGGTTCAAGAGGAGGCTAGTGACTTGGTCTTGGGAGGACTCTACTGTCAAGGGTCATTGTCATCGTCTTGGTATTCATCAATTGAAGATCTATAAGAAGAATTTCGTTTGGGTTTTCCTCTCAAAGAGTGAGAGGTTTTGGCCCTGGCTGACAAACCTATATACTCTGTCTCTTGTCTTTTTATTGTTCATGATTTGGTAATTGTCTTGATGAAAAGAACACAATAATAACTCAAGAAGAGAAGTAATCAAGAAGTAAAAAGGCTATCACAAGCAATTATCATAAGTAGAGAAATCACCTAACTATTGATGCCCTAGATTTCTCAACATATTGGTCATTGGAGTCCCAACAAAAGATTATAAGAGGAGGTTGATGTGTAGATGAAGAACACATACTTGTGGTAGAAGAGATCGATTTTCTTGGGCAGTTCGATTCTCAAGAGAGCAGCAATGGTTGTCGAAAGAATTCGAGCCAAAGAAGGGAAGCAGAGAGGGGCAGGGACAATGATTTGGTGGAAGATTTCTAGTTTCGGAGAGGCGGAAGCAAGAGGCCAAGTTATTCTTAGTGGAGCATCATAGAAGACTGCGCAAGCAACTTCAGAGGGCAATTCAATTTAGCTGTGGGAAAAAATCGAATCGTCTTCTAGAAGGTCAGAGAATCGACTCCAACAGCATAGAAAAGCAAAACGACTTGATTAGAGGCAATTTTGGGCTAGACATCAAAGGGTCTGTGCAAGCACTACGCAGAGGCCTACACAGAGGGTCCAGGAAGACAAGTTCTCTGGAAGTAGAGTTGTGTCGAAGTTGATTGTGGAGGAAGGGAAATTCCCCTAGATAATTTCGGCTGGATTTTCTTGTTGTGGATAGCCAGTTTTCAACATCCAGTTGTACTCAGAATTTCTCACTGCTGCTTAACAATATAAAACCCTTAATTGATGCACCAATTTTCCCAAGTTGAGTTTTTCGGGGGACATTTGTCCAAAAATAACTATGTCAAATTTTTGTGTGTGTGCTACCATATTTCTCAGTTTCCAGCACTATTATTTTCTGCATTATTTTTTTGAAGATTGCAATATGATTATTTAATTATTGTTGTAGCAATCAATTGTTAAATTAATTTACAATTAGAAGAAATAATTCCAGTTGCAGCAATAGGATTTTAGTAGTGAAATTTTCACATGGTATCAGAGGAAGTTTCATCAGGTAGGAAGCTGAAAAGCGAAAGGTAAAAATCTTCTAGATTTAGAGGGAGTATAGCAGCGCAATTTCCAGATTTGGCACAAGTTGACTTAGCAGATAGAACTGCTAGGCAAAGGGTTCAATTTTTTCTAGTGCAAGTGGCAAGAAAAAATTTCATGACCGAGCAGTTCTAGCTACCAGTAGTGAAACCGGGAAGTAATTACGATGGAGCAAATCAGTATTTTTGCTGAGCAAATTCCTTGCTTGGGCAGGAAAGGGTTTTGTAGTCGTAGAATCAGTGTCGGGTGGAAGAGAGAGGTTTTATTCTTTTTCTCGATATGCATTTGCTTTATATTGCAAGTATTTGGATCTTTTAGTTTTGCAACTATTTGCTTTCTTGTACTCGGAATATCCATTGTTCGTGCAACTCTATTTTCAAGTTATTTTGTATACTTGTTGCTTTGATGGTTATTTAGCTCATGAGTAATTGATGTCATTATCCTGTCATTTGAGCATTTACTTTCAATTATTATCTCCATTATAGTTGCAATTGATGTTTATATGCTCATCTTGGTCTAACATTTGATTTTGCAAGATTGTCTATTATGGTACCTTGATTTCATTTTTTGGGCAAGCTATTTTTATTAGCTTGAAGGCACCAGTGTATATTTTGAATATATCATTGTAATTTGCTCATTTATTCATATGCTTGCTTAATTCTTAAAAACAAGTTATTTTTGACAAACACACCACTTAACTTAATTTCCTAAAAACTCGTATCATATAACTTTTCATTAGGGACCACACCCCTTAACTTACCTAGGAGAGATTTTAAATTGACAGAGTTGGGAATATTAGTTTTTGGTAGCATCAAATGTGCTCTAGCCATGAAAATTGGTGGAGAGGCTAAGGCACATGAGTTCTAAAGAATCGAGAAACCGTTTGGTGAAATTCCAAACAGATTGTATTTTAATAAAATAATTAATATTTTTAATGGGGTTCCTAAGTCTAAACTTAGGAAAATTAAAGTATTAATGGGTATTAATCAAAATATGGGTGAGAATATTTTAGAAAGTGAAGTGAACAAAGTTCCTTCTAAAAATTAATTACTCCAGAAAACTTGGAATATAAAGATATCCATGAGGATACAAATAATATATATTAAATATAAATAAGAATGAGAATGAATGATTTACAAATGAAAATGAGAGGCTTGCTTATATACCACGCAAGTGTCTCTTCATGAAGAGTCGTGTCTCATTTAGACATGCCTCTTTAACCTAATTACTAATTAACTAATAATTATTTATGTTTATTTATCATTTACATTATTTATATATATTTTATTCGTTACATTGCCTCCTTCCTCAAAAAGCTTTGTCCTCAAAGCTTGTCGATAACAAAAGGCTTGATCTATTTTTTGGCTTCGAACGTCTTTCTGTCTTGGAACAGTCATCTTCATCGATACATACTGATATGATCTTAGTGAACTGAGAAGGATCAGAGCACCCCAGATTAATCTTTTGTATACCATTCTGAGTGGATTGAGATTACATCACTATTATCCGGAACATCAGTTTGTTGATTCAGTTCTGACTGGTTCAAATATGTAGCATGGTTGATTCATCTGTTCTCATGATTCGGATGCCAATATGGAACTTTTTTGGTTTGATTTCTCCTTATTGGGCATGTGCCAATTTTTATATTTTCTTCTGGCAAAGATGTTGTTGAGATGGTTATGAAACATTCACTTGGGATGTTCATTGTCTGAACTGCAACATCTACGTGTGTCGTTTCTTCAACCGACTTGTCTTCTTGAGTTGTCATATTCACTAAATCCATATTTGTTATTTTGTCATCAACTCGAATTCCTAAATTTGATACTTCTTTCTCGATAAATTGTTGTACCTTGTTTTCTAATGACTTCTTATGCTTCTTAAGTTTCTTAATTTGCGCCAATCATTTTTCACTGTGGTTTTTAAGTCAAGAAACTTCTTCATTTTTGTCAACAGTGATTTTGTCAATTTCATTTTGCATATTTTGTAATACCTTTTTACCTTCTTGAGAAATTACTTTTGAAATATCCGATATATCTTCTGGCGTTACTGAATTAGGTTTCAGCGTAATATCTTGGAGTGTTATTTTCTTCTTCTTGTAAGAAAATGTTAAAAACTTTTTCTTAGTATTTAGAATAAAAGAACCTAGAGTTTTCATCCATGGTGATCCCAAAACAATGTCACTATCATTAAAAGATAAGGTTTGCACGGTGAATTGTGAGGTAAAAGTATAATCACCAATATTTATGTGTAGATTGTTTATATCGTATTGTTTGCCAAAAATATTTGTTTCAACTATATTTGATTCAGGAATCACCAATTGATTAGCACATTTAGGAATAACATAGTTACTTCTTTCAGTAGGACTGATAGAGATTATGATGTCTCTTCCTGCGAGTGATCCTTTGATGTTAAATAGTCTGCAAACATGTACTATGTGTTTCAAGAAACCTTTCATCACTAGTCTCCATTTTTGCCTTGATGCTTTTACGTAAACAATATGTCAACTGGAGCTATTTTTATTATAAAATATCACTTATTTCTTCTATATATATTTTTCAAATATTCTCCTTTAATGTGGATTGTTAAAACTTGAATACCCTTTTATTAAAAAAATACTCCTTTATATTGTTGCCCTGTATATATGTATGTATTTCTTTATATTAAGATCTCTTTTCAAAATAACTTTATTATCTTATAATAATAATAGTTTCACTTCTTTTTTTTAAATAATAAATTGGTCCCTTTTTTATATACTTAATTACTACCTTAATAACTTTTAATGTCACCTCACTTAATATAAAAGTCACACTTAATATAAACTTTCATGATATCACCACACTTAATAAATATAAAGGTCACGTCTTTTCATATGACACAGTCACGATGTTCATAATACTTTTTAAGTAAAAAGTGATATTTACCTTTCACGTAAGAGCTTTTGTATCCTTTTTTTTCTTTAACTTTTAAAATACCATGGGCTATTACCATGGGTGGTTTTTAAAACCTCCTGTAAAAAGTAATATTTACCTTTCACGTAAGAGCTTTTGTATCCCAGCTTTTTCTTTAACTTTTAAAATACCATGGGCTATTACCATGGGTTGTTTTTAAAACCACGGGCTTCTCCACGTAAAAAGTTTTAAATATACTTGGTATGAGATTTTGTATCCTTTTTGTTTTTTCTTTTACTTTTTTCCTTCTTTCTTATTTTATTTACTTTTTTTTTTTTTGGTTAATTCTTTTTTTATGGCCAAAGGCCTAGAAAAACGGAGAAAAGGAGAAACTCCAAAATTCTGAGCAAAATGCTTCAATTGTACGACAACAAGGTTGATGAATTTCGATAGCCAAGGACCTAGATCAGAGAACGAGCTCTGTGCACCGGTTAAGCAACCTAGAGGACTGAACTCCTTTGATACCAAATGAAGCGAACAAAGTCCCTTCTAAAAATTAATTACTCCAGAAAACTTGGAATATAAAGATATGAATAAGAATGAGAATGAATGATTTACAAATGAGAACGAGAGGCTTGCTTATATACCACGCAAATGTCTCTTCATGAAGAGTCATGTCTCATTTAGACATGCCTCTTCAACCTAATTACTAATTAACTAATAATTATTTATGTTTATTTATCATTTACATTATGTATATATATTTTATTCGTTACAGAAAGCTTATCAAGTCAAGTTTTTAATCTTAGCCATTGATTAGAGATTAAGATTAGAGACTTAATCTCGTCCGTTGAAGTCTTAATGAGAAAAGTATAAAAAGGAGGCTTGGGGTTCATTTAGAAACACAATGAGAGAACAAATTGATCTAGAGTTCGAAATTTATGGGGCTTGGAACCTGAGAAATTCAAACTAAGTGATCATTTTGCAGAAGAAGGGTAGTGATAGTTCGGGAATACTGGGCAGAGAGGCAGAGAGCCACCAGTGGAGGTAGCACAGCACCTAGAGGGGCTGACACTAAGCCAGTTTGGACCCACACAGGCTTGACGCAAAGCTAGAAGGGCCAGCGCAGAAGGGAAGTTGCCTTCACGCAGAAATCTGGAACTGCCAAGGAGCTGCAAGAACAGCCGGAAGAGGTTGACGCAGAAGCTCCAAGAGGCAGAAGAGACAGCGCAAGGCTGACGCAGAGCCTCTGACACTGACGCGTGGCCTACGCAGGGCCAACGCAGAGATTGCCTGGGGTTTGCCAGTTCTGTTGCTGGACCAGCCGGAAACTGTTGAGTGAAGTGAGGTAATCCAACTCAATTTTCCACCATTATATTTTTCTCTGTAACTAGATTGTCGAGAGGGCATGCAGAATTGTATTCAGAACTACTGCTTAATAATATAAAACCCTCAAAACTGTTGCACCGTTTTCCCACAATGGGTTTTTCCAGGGACTATTTTGTCCAAAAATAATGGTGTCCTATGTATCTTGTTCTTGCTCGGTTTCTTGTTTCATGTAATCAAATTAAATTGATGTAGGTTGTAGAAGTAATTTACTTCAGTAGTTTTCAACAAATAACTTGAATTAGTATATTAAAATCAAGTACAGCCTGCTGATTTTTCACTCAGAAAATTCCAGCAAGCTGATTTTTCACAAACAGCAGTTTTATCTTTACTACAGCAGTGCTATTTTTCAGTTTTAGGACAACAGGATGTCATTGGGATTGAAGGTGGAGGATAGGTTGGATGGGGCATAGCAATTACGCGTTTGAAGGGAGAAATGCAAAGTATCTTTGAGGAGGCAGAAGTTTGGGGACATCATGGTTGGCAAATACCACACAAAACCCTGTTGTTGTGCTACTGATTGCTAACTCAGTTGGCTGAGTAAATAAAAAAAACAACCAAGGGTAAAGAGACTGATTCTAGGACGGAGTCAAAGACCATTGCATTCCTCAGTGAGAGGAAAAGATAATGACCATGAGATGTGGGGGACAGCATTGTTCCAATCTCTACAGAGTTACCAATTGAGAACCGAAAATGGTTCCTGAAGGAGAAGTTGAAGACCATTAAGTATGGGGTAATGATAGTGCAGCTAATATCTCCCAAATGTACTAATTGTTGAGAGATGAGTTTGGCAAGCAATTAGAGGTCAATCCACCCACTACAGTTGGTGTGGATTGCAGTGAATGGCCTCCCCCGTTCATGGATGAACTTTGCTGATGGGGTTTGTGCACGTGAGACCCTTTCCACATGGGAGAGGTTTTGGGATGATTGCATTCAGACAAAGATCAGGAAAGGTCAGCTTGGGGCAGCCAAGCTAGTTGAGCAGGATGAGGATGTAGCACTGTTGGCAGGAGGCAAGAAAGGCAAAGGGAAGAACCAGACTTCCACAAGCAATGGTGGGGGCAAAGGCAAAGGTAAAGGTAAACAGGGTAATACACAGAAGGACTATTCCAAGGTAAAGTGTTGGAATTGTCAAAAGATGGGACACTATACAGTTGTGTGGTCGGAGAAGAAGAAGAAGAAGAAGAAGAAGAGCCAGAGTGTGGCAGCTACAGCAGAGGTTGAGGACTTTGCAGATCGTTTTGACCGGGAGTTTGGGTTCACTGCGTGTGAGTCCTCTAGTGCAGGATCGCCTGCCACACAGGTTCAGAGGGAGCATGCTTTTCCCTCGATTAGCAAAGCATCTTCGGGTATCTGGTATGTGGACAGTGGGGCTTCACGTCACATGACAGGAGTGCGTGAGTACTTCTCAGAGCTTTCAGAGAGTGGCACTGATATGGAGGTAGTACTCGGTGATGACAAAGTTGTTAGCGCAGTCGGTGTGGGGACATTGACATTTCAGAGGGAGTCCAAACCTCCCTTGAAGGTGTCAGATGTTCTTTATGTGCCAGGGATGAGGAAGAACCTCATATCCGTCTCAGCTTTGGAGGACAGAGGATATGAGGTACTGTTCAGAGGAGGACAGGTGTTGACGTATCCCAGGGGCACTCCAGCTGATTCAGCTAGAGTGATAGGTGTACGCCATGCCAAGATGTACAAGTTTGCATTCCAGTCCCTTTTGGTATTGAGCAGTAGTACCGACAGCAAAGCTAGCAATTCCGAGCTGTGTGAGATTTGGCACCGCAGGATGGGACATATGTATCATGGAGCCTTGAGGACCTTGCGGGAGATCATTACAGGTGTGCCAGATTTCAGTACTGATCACTTTGATACTTGCAGAGGATGTGCGATGGGCAAGTTTGCCAAATCCCCTTTTCCCAATGTGACAACAGAGCGACTGGGGTACTTGATTTGATTCATTTCGATGTGAGCAGTCGGATGTCTCATGTTTCCTTGAGTGGATATGAGTACTATTTTTTGTTCATTGATGATCACTCCAGGAGGACCTGGATTTATTTCTTGAAGACCAAGAGTGAGGTCTTCAAGCGGTTTCAGGAGTTTAGAGCTCTTGTGGAGACACAGACAAGTCGAAAGATCAAGTCCCTGAGGTCGGACAATGGGGGGAGAGTACACCCTTGGAGAGTTTGTTGACTATTGTGCAAAGGCAGGCATTAGGAGGGAGTTCACTGTTCCTTACAACCCCCAGCAAAACGGGGTTGCGGAGAGGAAGAACAGATCCATCGTAGGGGCTGCCAAAGCCATGTTACATGATCAGGGGTTGCCATTGTTCTTGTGGGCAGAGGCCTGCAACACAGCTGTTTATTTGCAGAATAGGAGTCTGCATCGTGCCTTGGGGCACATGACTCCGGAGGAGGCTTTTTCTGGGAAGAAGCCTGATACTGGTCATCTTCGTATCTTTGGGTGCATTACATACTCCTACATACCCATGGAGAAGAGGACCAAACTAGAGCCCACCGCAGAGAAGGGTATCTTTGTGGGCTACAGTGAGACCTCAAAGGCCTTTAGGATTTACATTCCTGCACAGAGGAGAGTTGTTGTCAGACGGGATGTGAAGTTCGAGGAGGACAGGCCCTTTAGGAGGTCACGGGAGTTAGAGTATCTGGATCAGCCAGACCCTCAGCAGCAGTTGAGTCAGTCGCAGGGATCCAGTGGGCAGGGATCAGGAGGATCAGGAGGTACATCTATGAGGATGTCAGGTCCGTCAATGAGCAGTGGCTCGCCGAGCCAGAGGGGTGGTGCTCCGAGCAGTTCACAAAGCAGTTCACTAGGGAGTCCATTGATGGACAGTT
>APFE031039765.1:11866-67006 GCA_000404065.3 Pinus taeda
TAAATTTTATTATTTAATTGAAGATTTCCAATTAAAATAATAATAAATCTACATTTATATATTCATATATTGATTGGGAGGATACTCACAATGGCCACTTCTTTCAATTAGATCCCCTTCAAGCCTTTGGCATACCTAATATTTTCTTATATAATATAGTTGGGGCTTGCTACTTGTTGGCGTGTTGGGGTAAACAAAATTGATTTGTTTTTTTTATCTCGCAGTTGGAGTCTATGGAATAAGAAAGAAATTTGATAACTTGAAAAAAGTGGTAGCTTGACAAAAGTTGTAGAGAAAAGATTAATCTCTCCTACCTTGACATAACTCGTTGTCAAAATCAGCACCTACAAGAATTTTGTTGTGGAATATTATCAAAACTAATAGAAGGATATGAAAGAGTGTATTGTAAGAACCTTGACAAACACGGCCACTGAAACTTGGAACATTGTTTGTAGGAAGATAAAATTATGTTTCTTTTTCCAAACATGTATGTTAGTATATTACAGTTTAATGAATATGTTTTCTTATTATCATATATGGTTTTATACTTTAAAAAAACATTCACCAAGACTTCACAATGCTTTATTATTCAGTAAAAGATTTGCCAAGATATTACAAGATTTTATAATTCAGCAAAAGATTCTCCGTCACTGTACAAGATAATATAATCTGGTGAGAGATTCGCCAAAAAAATTATATATACATATTATATTATTGATAAAATCGCCTCCAATTTTTCCTATATATCATGGGGATTAGCCCATTTATTATACATATAAATTTAGGGTGGTTCTTAAAATTTCCCCTGCTCGTACTGCTTGGGTTGACATCAATGACAACCACTGATCAAGAATCTGCCCCTTTGGCATTTATGACAACACAAATACTCCCCCTGCGATTAGGACACCTCTTCCTATTGCCTTCTCTCCCCATTTGTCATCAATGGCAAAGGGAAACTCCCCCTGACAAACTATCATCCCATGGACCTGTACACACCTCCACTCCCCCTTTCTACTTAGTTAGATAAGATAAATAGTCTAAAGAGAACTTGGGAGAATCCCAAGATTTTGGCGAAGATACTCAAATTTTTCACAAGGTAACGGTTTGGTAAATATGTCAGCAATTTGTACCTTTGTGCCAACATATTCAAGCTTGATATTATTTTTGATGACCTTCTCTCTAATGAAATGATATTTTATCGGAATGTGATTTGTTTTGGAATACATCACAGGATTCTTGGAGATACTTATGGCACTAGTGTTATCGCGGAAGATGGGAATAGGCTCATCAAACTTGACTTGAAGATCTTGAAAAGTTTGCTTCATCCAGAGAAATTGAGTACAACAAGTTGTTGTCGCGATATATTTTGCTTCCGTTGTGGATAACGAGATTGAAGACTGATTTTTACTTAACCATGAAACAAGGTAACCACCTAGATAGAATGTTGCCCCACTGGTACTCTTACAATCATTAACACTTCCTGCCCAATCAACATCTATATAAGATTGGATAACTAGATCATTTCCTTTGGGATACCATAAACTATATTCTATTGTGTCCTTAAGATATCAAAGAATTATTTTGACAGAAATAATATGATATTATTTTGACAGAAATAATATGATATTATTTTGGTGCTATTTGGAATCTTGCTACTTTTCCAACTTCCTGCATTACATCTGGTCGAGAAGCTATCACATTGTTGACAGCGTTGGACCCGCCAACATATCAAGGGATCTCCCCGGTAAGAAGTCCCAACTAGACCTTAGACCATTTGGAGTAGAAGTCTCAGCATTGGATAGTAAAGCTATGCCTTGAATGTGATAGCTCACAGAGGTAAACAAGATATCCTTGTTGAAAGCAAGTGTGTGACCTTGCAGCAAGTCAGGAGAGATGCATGGGGAGGTTCTAACACACAGAAGGGGAAAAGAAGTGTATCCCTTAAAAGCTTGTAATAGTACGCAGCTTGAAAGGAACACATGAGTTGAATGACATCACAAACTAGAAAGTAGAATAGTCGACAATCCAAAGTGATGTGTTAAACTAGCAATATGCTTCAATCACATACGAAATAGTCCATACATCAATGCATAAGTAAAACTACATACATTGCTAAAGTAACCAGAAGAGTTGAACTAAAATAACAACATATGCATGAAATGTGTTGCCTCTGTTATGTTATATAAAGTGAAAGTTCCATCGATACATACAACCATGATAACAACTATCCCCGATAATGGGACGCTACAGTCAACACCACCTGCTCCTCCAAAGAGACATACTCCCTTTGCACTATGGAGAAGCCAAGGCTTGTCACAATACTCTCCAAGCCCTCTCCAAGTAATTCTTGGCAAAATCTTGGGTCCCAAAAGCCTGTTTTATGAGTTATGAGGTTCTATTTATAAAAAAGGGTGGGGTGACCCTTGACATGCCTCTTTGTGACTCTTGGACTACCCTCATGAGTCTTTAAATTACATATGATTGTTTTCATTCCACTAATGACAATTGGAATTTCACTTTACATCATGTTTACAAAAATGATACATTTTCCACATATACCCATGTGGACAAAATTGGCTTGAGTCAGCCAGATAAGACAACACTAAGACTCAGACGACTGTGGAAAGACCAGCTCATCAACCTTCTCCTCGTGATCCTTGGTGATGAATTGATACCATGCTTGATAGTGTGCAATGGTGTCTGTGTACTCTTTGCCTAAGTCCTTCTGGAAATGAACCCTCGCCTCCATTGCTTCCGGCTATACTGATTTGGAACCTTGGTCCAACTCATCCTGTAACATGTGCAAATTTGTCTTTAGCATGGTCAGGTTGGCGATGTACATCCACGTGATATCTGCGCTGACTTGCAAATCTACATTGGTGGTTGTGAGCATCAACTGATCGAAGTATGCATCGAGCTCCAGTCTAACTTGTTTCTTCTCTTTAGCCTCGGTGAGCATACCAATCGACAGGGTGTCATACTTCCTTACCATGACATCCAAACTCCTATACAATCATGCATACAAAGCCTCGAGACTGGTAATGAGTGATGGGAGTTATTCATAGTTCCGGATCTAACTCTAGATGTGTGCTTTGTCCAACTTCACATGTGGCTTCATCATCTTGTACAAGTGAAGCGGGGCTCCCCAATACCTCATTGTCCATGTTTGTACATGATCAACTATGACATGTATGTCCGCAAGCGTTTGAGTTATCTTGCTGCAACACTAATGATGACCATGTACGTGGAAAAATTCCTTGTGCATGGTGAGGAACCTGTCATACAATATTTACATGACTGTCTCAAGAGACGATATTTTAGAAAGTATGGCCATCTTAATTTCAGCTCTGGCGGATCTTGTTCATTGTTCCTCTCTATGCCTAGCCACTTTCAATTCCTTAGCCATGCTCTCATTTTCTACTATCAATAACCTAACACTCAAGCTGGTGGCTTCGGCATAATCCTTTGTAGAAAGGTAGTTGAATGTCTCCGTACATCTCACACAATCATCTATTCTTCCAAGTGCACATGTGATGCATGATCATCTGGGGTGTGTGCTCTACTTGCTTGTAAAAATATGTGTTGTGACTCATCAAAGGTTATGTTGTACATCTATGTTCCTTGATGGTCCCCAAGGAGAATTGTATCCCTTGTTCACTTGGGACTTGCTCTGCTATTGGAGTTGGTGAAGCCCATAGAGTGACCTCGGCTACTGTTGGCATGAGGTCAGTATCCTGATCCTGTTTTGGCTACTCCATGTCCATATCCATATGTTCTATTATATGTTCATCCTGTAGAGAAATTTCTTGTTCCTATGACTACTTTCCTTGTTCCTGTTCATGTTCATACTCTTGTTTCACTTCCTTCCCTCTTATGCGTAGCTCTTTCTCTTCCTTGAGCTTCTGCTGGATTCCTACAAAATCCTCTCAGAATCTTCCAGCCTTTGATTTTCTCTCTTTCTTTGTGCAATCCTCCTATCGTGTTGTCACCTCTTTGCATTTGTCTCCAAATATACCTTTTGCAAAATTGGGTCTTCTTAAACTTGTAGCTTTGCTCCATATCTATGCCTTTGGTAATTTTCCTCTTGCCTTTGTCTTGCACAAGTTTATCACTTGCTGTTGCTACTATTATTGCTCCCTACAGTGTTGTTGCCTTGAGTGTTGTTAGCCACTCCACTGTAATGCTAACCGGTTCATTAGGCCTAGATGAGTTGTAACAATATCTCCATGGGTCTTCCTCTCACCAATGACATGCCCCATAGATCCAAGTATAATACACTCTCACATAGTGGTCCCTGCATAAACCATGTGGGTCATATGGGTTGAAACTCCTGGTGCGGAACTTAGATTTCTTGAAATCTTCCACTTCGGCATATTCTTCTTTCAAAATCCCAAACAACAAAATCACAGAAGAAGCATGGGCCATGGTGCCTTCTTCTTCCCATTCAATCCAGCTGACAACCATTTTGAGATGTGGTATGGAACCTCCTCCATGAACAACGTGTCCATGGTGAACCTTGGAAACACATGCAGAGCTTTCTTCGCATTGTACATTATAATGAAGGTTCCCTCGGGTGAGGCATACCAATCTGTAATGTTTAGAAACACCTCCATTGATGCCTGGGACATGTAAGGTAGATCACATTCAAAGATGAGGGGCAATGAACTGGTCACATATTCTAGCCATGACTCCTCAGTGTTGCAATCTGAGAGAAACTTGCAATATATGTTCACAGAAATTTCTTAAGGTGTCCATGCCCAACCCATTCCAGGGAATTGTTGACAGACACATATTGCATCAAGAAAGTATGCATACATGAATAAATTCACTTGTTGATCCTTGGGCAGGCTCCAGGCATTGGACATATGAACTTTCAACTGGAAAGCCAACATGTTGGACCAGTTGAACGATTTTCCTTGGTTTTCCAGCTGATCCAACATAGCAACCCAAATATGCGGGCAGGTCTTTGTACTCCCTTGGCCATACAAGCGGCATGTGAAGATCACCAAGAACTAATATGCCTTCCTGAGTGTCTTCATCTTGTATATCTAGTTGGATGTCGTCTTGAACTTTTCTGGCTCCTTTACCCAATGCTTCAAGATTTCTCTTGTGTTTGTGTTACCGTTGGGAGTGTAAAACGGTGCATCCATCCTGCTCACTAGGATGGAAAATGATATATCTCTTGATAATCCTCAGTCCTGAAGGAAACAAGCCTTGTTCCATTGACACTGCTCATTTTCATTGTCTTGGGATCAATATGTGAGACAATTCAGTGGATCACACATGCGCAAGGAAACACTAGAAACCTACATGCAACCTTGTATAGTCCTGACTTATGGATGTTCACATAGACCTGTCTCTCCTCCATATTCTCCTCAAAGCTTCCTGAAAAAGCCGTCTTGATGCCTTACCATGTTATCTTGACATCCTTCTCGATGAACAAGAGTGTGTTTTTGTACATGGGAAAGCTCTTAACCCCTGTTCAACCATTTCCCTGGTACTACTCTCAACTGTGTCTTTTGATCTTGCTTTCTTGGAAGCCATTATACTTATACTACTAAGAGATTGATGAACACTTGTGATACCTAGAGATAGAGAAAAACTCATGGAAAGAAAAAATAATTTGAAAACCAAAAGCAACTTGAGGACTTACATGTAACATACCTAGTTGATTGCTTGGGAAAATTGTGCAGTTTTGTCTCGGAAAGGCTGGTTGATTGACAGTTGAAACTACGTAGAGAACATTCCAGGTTGTGTGAGTTGACTGTCTACTGAAACTGTGCAGATCATAATCTATGTTGGCCTGCTGAGGACTAGAATTGCGCAATATGCAGTTTCAATCAACATGACTGCTTCCTGGGAAAATTGCAATGTGCAATCCTGGGGGCCAACTAGGCACTGTCTCCCAAAACAGTGAAAAGCATTGCCTAGGTAGCAAGTGGGAGGCAATATTTATGCAATTTTTGGGAGCAATGCAGAGCCTTCCTTCCCATAAATGTGCAGTTCAAGTCGAGCAAGGCAAGGTCTAAGCGAAGGCAGCTTAGAATTGTTAACGGGTGACTGAAAATTACTAAGGACTGAATGCATGTGAAAAATAGTGTAGATCTAAGTGAAGTAAACATGCATGCAATCCAAGTGAGTGCGGAAATCAATCAATTGACAAAACCAAGAAGCTCAAGAAGAAAGTCACTAAAACAATGAATATGGGTGCAGAAACAATGTTATGCGTGCGACACTAAGGAAAGGTAATGAAAAAAATTGAAACAACACTTCTACAAGCTAAAACGCATTGAAACGCTAGTAGTCATTTAGTAAAATCAAGGAAACAACACTCATACAAGCTGAAAACTAAAAAGCGAAAGAAAATGCAGCAAAAGGCATGAAAATAATAACTTACTCGGAAAAGTTGCGCCGACCATGCTAAAGGTTCCACATATACCTTGATAATTGTTAGGTTATCTTGATCCACTTTCACATAGATATTACTATAAGAACTTCCTTTCTTGAATCCTTGTTGATGTAGATATCCATCAAGATGAGCATACCAAGCCCTAGGAGCTTGCTTGAGACCATATAGTGCCTTCTTTAATCTGCAGTTCCTTGTCAGAGAGCAGAAAACCTTCAGGTTGTTTGATGTAAACTTCTTCTTCCAATTCACCATTCATAAAGGCCGACTTAACATCTATTTGGTAGACCTTTATTTTTCTCGAGCATGCGTAAGCGAGAAACATCCTAATAGCTTCCATTTTGGCAACAGGAGTAGATGTTTCTTCAAAATCAATTCCTTCAACTTGTGCATATCATTTGCAGACTAATCTTGCCTTATTCCTGGTAACCTATCCATCCTCATTTAATTTATTTCTGAAGATCCATTTAGTTCCAATAACATTTTTATCGTTTGGTCATCAAACCAATTCCCAAGTGTCGTTCTTCTCAATTTGATCCAGTTCTTCATTCATAACTGCTACCTAGTGTTCATCATGACTACATCAAAATTTCTAGGCTCAAAAGTTGTTAAAAGAGCAAGGTGGGCTTGTTGTGATGAACAAATATATCAACTTCTTCTAGTTCCAATTCCTTCATTTATGTTTCAAATGATTTGATTTGACGGATGATTCTTTTGACACCATTTTTTTTAAATTTTGGAGAAGTTTCTTGTACATCTTGTTGATAATTTCTTATTGCCTCTTAGTTGATGTTTCCTTTTTTGATTGGTCTTGTTCTTGAGATTGTTCTTCATCCTTCACAGTTTCTGCCTCAGATCCCGTATATTTTCTTGAAGGGACAATCTCATCATCATCCTTTGGAACACAATCTTCATCAAAAGTAACATTTATGCTTTCCACTATTTATTTTTGCCTCAGCTTGTAGCATCTATAAGCCTTCCTTTTGCGTGAATAACCAACGAAAATACCTTCATCAACATGGGAATCAAACTTTCCCAAATTTTTATCTTCTTTTTTAATGTAGCATTTTCTTCCAAATATTTTGAAGTATTTCACGTTAGCTGGTATTCCTTTCCATAGTTCGTACGGAGTCATGTTACATTTGTTCTTGAGAAAACCTCTGCTTATAATGAATACAGTTGTATCGATTTCTTGAACCCAGAATTTATCATCCAATTTTGTGTCATTTAACATTGTTTTGGCCATTTCCTGTATGGTTCTGTTTTTTTCTTTCAACAACTTCATTTTGCTGTGGTGTTCTGGCTGTTGAGAATTGCCTTTTTATTCCATTTTTGTCATAGTACTGCTGAAATACTTTGCAAGTGAATTCTCCTCCATTATCTGATCTCAGACACTTGATCTTCAAATCAGTTTCATTTTCGACCAATTCATTGTAGATTTTAAAACACTCGAATGGCTTTGAAATTTTCTTTAAGAAATTGACGGCTGTTATTCTGGTGTAATCATCTGTCATTAGCATAAAGTATAATTCTCCATCTAAACCTTTTGTTCTCATAAGACCACATAGATCAGTATGTATTAATTCAAATGGACATGATGCAAAGTGTTCTTTTGTCTTAAACTCAACTTTTGTCTGTTTGTCGTGCCTATAAGCTTCACATATCGTATTGGTAGGTTTTGAAATTTTCGGCATTTCTCTTATTGCTTCCTTTTTGTTGATCTTGACCAAATTGCTTAAATTTATGTGTTCCATTCATTTGTGCGATAAACAACTTTCATATTATTTTTCCAAAAAACACCCTTTATTTGTCTCATCCAAAATGTATATGTCATTTGGAGCTATTCTTGCTGTAGCCACAATTTTTCCAAAATTTCCTTTCCTGATTTCACATTTATTGGAGTTGAATAGCATCATGTGTCCTTGATCGCACATCTGTCCAACACTGAGCAGGTTGTGATTCATATTTCAACCAACAACGCATCCTTTGCTAACGCATCATTGCTTCCAAGTGTGACCATACGTGCTCCTATGACGTTTGAAGACCCGTCATTTCCAAAATACATTGTTCCATCCTTCTTTTCTTTCAAGGACATGAACTTATTTTTATCTCCAGTCATATGCACTGAGAAACCACTGTCAACATACCAAACATTTCTATTACTTTGAGCCTTGAGAGCGATAACACATTTTTCAGTCTTCTTTTTCCATACTTGTTCATTCTTATTTTGCGAGAATTCCTTTAAAGAGCTTCCAAGTCTGCAATCATTAGCCAGATGTCCAATATTGTTACATTTGTAGCATTCGACATCATCTCTCAAATGATCAAATCTGTTAATATTTTTTTGAGTTATGGAATATCCATTTCTAAAATATCTCCTAGAACTATATTCATTCCAAACATACATGCGACATTCTATAGCTCTATGTCCAAACCTTCCACATGAATAAAAATGACCATAAAAGATAGTTTAATCCCTGGGAGGAAATATTCTTCGAGGAATTGTTTTCCATGGTTCTTCCTGTGAGTCTTGATCTCTTGATTTAGCTAAGAGATCTACTTGCGTGGTAGATTTTTCATATCCATATTCCTTTGTTGTCATAGAAGGACTTGACTCATTTTCAGATTTTTCTTTGTAACCAAGACCACTCTTGTCACTACATGATCATGGATTGTTTATGAGTTCTTCCAATGCCTTTGAGATGTTAGCATAGTTTTTAAGACTTTTTCCATTTTTTACTTCCTTTTGTAGAGAGACTATTTCATCTTCCAATGCTTCTCTTTCCTTGTTACTTTCCTTTAATTATTTCTTGAGCGATTCTTCAATTTGTTTATATTCTTCAACCTTGATTTTAATATTTAGGACTTGTTCCATTTCTGTCTTTAATTCGTCTTCAAGAGTGTTGAAGTGCTTCTTCTTGGCCTCGAGCTCTTTGATAACCCTGATCACTTCGTTTTAAAATTCAACCTCAGTCATCTCTTCTTCTCCTTCTTCATCAAATGCCTCTTGCTTATTGTGCTTGGCCATAAACAATAATCTTTCATTGATTTCTTATTCATAATCACTGTCTTCATCAAATGAGGAGCTAACTTCTTTGGAGAAGAAACTCTTCTTAAACCATTTCTTCTTTCCTTGCTTGTTGAACTTCCTACGAAATTCTTTCCCTTCATAACAACCTCATTTTTGTGAGGACACTTGGCTGCAAAATGCCCAACCTCACCACAATAAAAACATACTAATGGAAGTTTACCTTTGAATTTTCCCATACATATTCTCATTTTCCGTGTGAAGTAGGAAAATTCTTTATCTAAAAATTGTTCTTCATCTTCCTCCTTTTCTTCATCCTTACAACTGCAAGTTTTTGCTTTCGGAGTCTTCTTTTCGTTACTAATATTCTTGGATGAGGAAAATGTTATTTTTAAGTGAGATATGCCATCCTCTTCTTCAATCCTCATTTCATATGCCATAATAATCCCATGCAATTCATCTATGATGAGATTGGTCAGATTCTATCTATCTTCAAAGACATATACCTTTGGGTTGAATCTTGTTGGCAAGGTTCTGAGGATCTATCAGACAACAATTTTTGTGTCGACGGGTTCTCCCAAACCTTCCAATTTATTTTTTATTTCATCAACACGCTAAAATTATGTAGCAATATCTTCATGTTCCTTCATTCTGAGTTGCTCAAAATTTTCCTTGAAAATTTGAAGCTTTGCTTATTTCGCCTATGAGTCACCTGCATATATATTCTCAAGCTTGCCCCATACCTCTAGTAGTTTTGCAACTCAATACCTTAAGATAAAAATATTCGATAAGCCCGTTGATAATAAAATCTTTAGCCTTTGCATCATATACCATATTTTTCTTACCTTGTTCATCCGGGGTTGATGTGAAGCCTTTATCAACGATTTACAATACTTCGTGTCCTTGTGCTAGCAAATGAACCTGCATTCTTTCACTCCAAAGTGGATATTTATTTACATTGAACAAAGGAACTCTATTCTTGGTATATTCCACGATATCCTTCTAGTTGTTAGACTTCTATTGAAGGAACCAAGCTCCAATACCAATTGTTGGAAGTACTAGGGGGGTGGGCTGGGGGCGAATCAATATTCCTTAGAAATTAACAATTTTAAATATTTTCATAGCATTAGTTAATATTCAATTAATATTAATGTTTATCTAGTAACAACAGTAAACAATAAAACACATTTGACACAACATTTTTAGGTGGAAAACCCCCCTCTAGGTCAAAAACTACCAAACACTTTTCTAATAATTTCTTTAATCTTCAGCCCCAACTAAAATGAAAGTTACAACTTCCTAGAATTCTAGAAAATCATTCTTCTCTAGCTCCCACTGAAAGGACACCCCAATGCCCTGGTTTCTTCAGTAGTCAACTAAATGGATGCCCCAACATCCTAGACCAACCTACCACCCTGAAGCGTTCACAGAATCCAACATGTAAGCAACTTCATGCACCTGCCTAACACCTCCCTGCCACCCTATAATGATAATAAGTGAGACAAGAGTGTGGACTCCCGTACCAAGGACAATGATCCGCAAGACAATATGATTTATAATGATTTTCTTGTACTTGACCGAACACCCAATAACACTATGACCTGCAACCCAACCGTGACATCATCCCAACAGTGACTCCTATGTCTTCCAATAATGCCTCTTCGACTCTAGGCATATTGAATCTTTTACAATAATGACTCTTTCAATGATGACTCTTTTGCAACACTATATTTTTTACAGGACATGACACTTAACTCGACATTTCTTCTTGGATCACTTGCAGCTACTGATGTACTATTATGTTTTCTTCAAGTAATGGTACTTTGGCATTGCATGTCCTTCTAGTATGCGTTTGATTTGTTCTAAAGTGTCATCCTTCCTGCACATGCATTAACAAGAAAGTCCCAAAAAAATACAAAACAATATACTTACATTGTCCTGCAAAAATATATGTCAGAGATGATACTCAAAATTCAAATGAAAACACTAATTATACATACCTTGTTGTAGCAGATTTACCTTTGACTATTGATGTGTGGTCCTTACTGCAGTGATCCTTGAATGCACACTTTTTCTTGCCTTCTAGGAGCTCTATATTGAATCTATTGTATCTATCTAATTTCAGATCTCCGACGTCTGAAATTTTCCTTTGTGGTATCCCTCTGAGTCCTCTTTCCAACCCCATATGTCTGATTGAGATTGGATTCTTCAAGAACGAGTTATGCCCAATCTTCCACGATGGCTATATTATATACTGGTTCAGTAGAGTGAACTTGTACGAAGTTCCATGTGTCACTGTTTAAACCTTCGGCCCTGAAAACGATACCCATAAAACTAAATTCCGTCCTATTTTTTCACTATTTATGAAATTTGAATCCAATGCTTAGAGAGAAAGATATGATCATTTTCCCAAGGTCACCTGTTTGATATGGAATTCAAGAGTTTGCAAAAACCTTAACTTCCTCAAATCATATCTCCTAAAATATAGAGAACCAAGATCTGAAATTTGGTCTTGAGGTTCACCATAATTTCATATCACATGGGTTTTAATTTAAGCTTTGAATCTTCGTAGAAAAAACATTATAGAAATAATTCCAGAATGACCTGTTTGAAGCAACGAAATCCTAGAATCCATAGCTTTACACTTGCTTCAAAACAGACCTTCAAACTTGATCATACTTTTGTACCCTAACCAGACCTCAATGAAACCTAAAACTCCCTGCAATAGATCCTTCATTAGAATCTCATGAGGGCCAAAAAATTATAGAGGTCTTCTCACAAGATAGTTCGTTGAAAGTGCTTACATGAAGAGGATATGAGGGTCACAATTTATAGAAATGAATTGAGTTGAGAGGGGCTTCAACAAGTGAACATTGGAGGGATTTTAGGAGCTTAAAAAATTATTAATTATTGCCTATTCAATGACCACAAACAATGGTGAGTGCCATGCCACAACCCCATGGGGTTTTATCCCACTAACTGGGGTTACAAACTTAAAACATGAATATCTCTCAAATCGTGAAGAATTACGTGGTGTGTCATATATCAATGGAAACATCTCGACGAGTAGAATCCATATAGAAGATACTTGATGCATAATAGAGTAATTTGTCAAGTCAAAAGGCCCATTCAAGATAAGGGTAACCCCTTGTGCTGCTTGGGTTGACATCAATAACAACCACTGATCAAAATCTATAAGGTACAATACAAAATCCATGAATTTCATTTTCAATGCTCTGCAAGACACCTTAAAAGTGAAATTTTATCGATACTCATTAGCCAAAAGTATTTGGAATAAGCTCCATCCCTACTCAAACAAGCACGCAGGTCAAGAAGAAAAAAATAATTATGATTGTGATTCAAATGAAGAGGATTATTAGGTTGAATAATATGACAATAATGAAGAAAAAAAGGAGTTGTTGACATGAAGGAAAAATTGATCTACGCCTCATGTGAGCTTAGAAAAACAAGGAATCAAAATCATAGATTTGAAGAAGAGGTTTCCCTTATAAGGCTTCAAGTGCAAAAAGAAAAGAAGAACGATAAAATATTAACAAGAAAATTAGAGGATTTAGTTCATAGGTATGAGGTATAAATCCTTCGTAAGAAAAAATAACTTGATACAACTCTAACTGAAATCAACAGGCTCAAGGACTGGAAGAAGAAACATTTGTAGGATACTAAAAGGAAAGATCAAGAAATATCTTAGTTGAATATGAAGGTGAAAGAAGTAGGTAAATCTCCATCAACGCAAGCTCCAACTCCCTGCAAAGAAATATTAATGACAATCCTAATAGAAAGATCCCTCAAAGGCCAAATTGAAATGAAGGACAAAATATGTTTAAAAACATTATCACTCCAAGAAGTAATGTTGAAGGATTCAAGGACAAGGATCAATGAAAGGTTGTACCACCTCCAAGAAAGAATGTCTATAGAATATCATTAAGATAGGACATATCATCTGGGTACCACAGTTATTTTAATTTTTACTGCTTCTCATGTTCTAACTTCGAGCATATGGCCAAGGATTGCAAAATGTATGACATGGTTAA
The DNA here is from genome assembly GCA_000404065.3 of Pinus taeda. Classification (NCBI taxonomy): domain Eukaryota; kingdom Viridiplantae; phylum Streptophyta; class Pinopsida; order Pinales; family Pinaceae; genus Pinus; species Pinus taeda. The sequence continues at coordinate 25,353 of APFE031039765.1, forward strand.
TTATCAAAGACATTATCAAAACCCTAGAAGCAAGTTTGCAGGATCGCAAGACAGGTCTCAAAATGAATTTTTCATAAGAAAGTATATGTCATTTTATCCATCATTCATGCACAATATTGAATGTTACAAATTCCATAAATATGCTCATATATCTCACAGTTGCAGGTACAAGATGGAATCTTCCATGAAATACAACCCTAACTCTATTTCTTATGAGAGCGAAATTTATTACACTTGGTCTCGTAATTTTGATATATCATGTTGCATTTCTTCCTCTTCATTTTTCATAGTAGATCTTTCGGGTTGCTTACTAGGTGTTTCCATTTTATTTCTTTAGGAAACTAATGATAATTTTCTTCACTATGCCCTTTTAATCACTTCAAACTAATTTTTCAAACAAAACTTATGCAAATTTAAAAAAAAAAGACTACACACTTTTTTCTCTTTGTAGGAGCTCGATATTGAATCTATTTTATCTCTGTAATTTCGGGTCTCCAAGGTCTTAAATTTCGTCCTCTGGTATCCCTTTGAGTCCTCTTCCCAATCCTACAAGTCTCATCAAGATTGGATTTTCCAAGAAAGAGTTATGCCCAATCTCCCACAATGACTTGATTATAGACTCGTTCAGTAGAGAGAACTTGTATGAAGTGCCATGTGTCACTATCTCGACCTTCAAGCCTTAATACAATACCCCACAAACTATAGTCCCTCCTCTTTATGTCACTTTTTATGAAATTTGAATCTGATGCTCAGAGAGAAATTTATGACGATTTTCGCAATGTCACCTATTTGATATGGAATTTGGGAGCTTGTAAAAACCATAACTTCCTCAGCTTATTTATCTGAAAATATAGTGATAACGGTCTGAAATTCAGAAAATACATTCATCACAATTTTATCTCAAATGAGTTTTTTTTTCAGCTTCTAAATCTTCGTAGAAAAAACGTTATAACGAAAATTCCACGATGACCTATTTGAAACAGTGAAACCCTAGAATCAAAAGATCTAATACCAAATGTTATGCAACCAACTCACAAAATAGAAGAAGAGACAGATCAACGACTTCAAAATAAGCCTCTTCGAGGGGGAAACCTCCTTTACATTACACGAATAAATAATTTTGGGATGATACAAATGGAAAAACCTCCTTTCTATATAGGAGTCTAAGCGGTCACAATATAGTCAGAGCCAACATAAAAATAATAATGTAAGGGCACAACAATAACAATAGTCGGCTTCTATTGGCACAATAATAACAATATGTGGACAACATTGGCACAACAATAACAATAAGGGGCTACAATGAAAACAATAATGGGGGAAAACACTAGTATTATAGGGACCTAACACCTTGTACCTTCTCATGGTTTAAGAGATATTCCCTTCAGAAGGTCAAATCCCCATTGTTGTGGTCAAAGTCCCCAAAAGGAGATGGTGTGGCGATTCATCATTAGTCAACAAATTATTTAAATCATGAAATGAAGAGGGAGTCTCATTGAAGGGTTAGGGTTAAATAATTTGTGGTTAAAATAATTTTTGATCCTATTGGTTATGGATTTAAAAATTAAACCATGTAATAAGTGTATTAATTTGGGGTTTTGGCTCTAACGAAATTTGAAATTTAAAGTTGAGATTTCCCTTCAAAAGAAAGTTGGCCTCATATTTTGGCTCCTAAATTTTAATTCAAATCTATTAGGCCAACTCCATCAAATAACACCCATTGAAATATATATAAAGGGGCACTCATCTCTCCTCATTTGTATGGATGAAATGTTGATATGAAGTAAGATTTCTCTGCAGCCTATTGAGGAGTCACGCTGAGCTTGAATAGGGCCGAATTTTCTAAGGGTTTTTGGGTTTAATATTTTATCTTTTTATATGGTGTTTTCGTTGGTGGTTCTTGTTGTAGGGAAAACCCAACACCCCCCATTACTTGAAGCAATGAGGACCCTTCCCATTAATTTTTGGCTAAGCATATTTTATGATTTTCATGTAATTTAACTGTCTTACAATTTTTTTCATTTTTTAATTTTATTCGAATTTCTTTTTTAATTGTTTCATTGAATCTGACCTTTCACAAGCTTTCCATTGATACTTGTTTTGACTCATTTGATCAACCTATTTGTAAATGATACTCCTTTGAGGTTTGATTGTTTTCTCGTCTTGGCTAAAAATGTAAATAAATGTATAATATTTTGATTTTTCATAGCTAATTAAGTTCAATGGTTATTCATTGTAAATATTAACTCTTATTTAGTTTTTACTAATATTCTTGCATTTTTTTTACTAACGGTCCTACAAAATGACCTAGCTAAATCATACAACGGATGAAAACGTGTTTCGGGATCTTGATAATTTACTCCAATTTATTATTTTAAAACAATTTGTCAAGATAGGATTCTCAAAATTGCAAAGTGGCTATAGTCCAATTTGTAAGATTATTAATTCCATGTGGGCCCCACTTCATATCACTTCCTTCCTTCCAAAATCCCGATCTAAGAAAGAAATGCGATCCAAAAATTGCAATTTTAAAATTGCGATCAAAATTTGCGATGCGATATTGCGATATCGCATATCGCACATCGCAAAAATATAATCCATTCATTTAACCAATGTCAAGTCTTACGATTATGCGATGTGGTAAGGAAAGTTTCATATAAAGTTTTTATATAACACGTTAAATTTTTAACTCTAATTTTTTCACAATCCTTATACCTCTCGGTCTTGTGTCACCTACCTCCACCTCCTCCTTTATCCCTCCAAACTCTTTCACCCTCATTAACATTCTCCACCTTCACTTATATGTAACATGTAAAAAAACAAAAACTTTGTATTTAAAATGAAAAAAAAAATAATTATATTAATATTATAATAAATTATAATTTTAGTATAATTTTTTATATATTTTAATTATAATATTAATATAATACTATTTTAATTTAACATAGTTGTATTAATTAATTGTTGTTAAAAATTAATTTATAATTAATTAAGCTTAATAATTTAAATATATTTAATTAGATTACTCAATTAATGACCATAGTTTAATTTAGGATTAGAAATTAATTAAAAATTTCTGATTTTTAACCCACACAACAGAATTTCCAAAATTCTGGCAATTTTAACATACCAACTTCAGAAGCTTATAACTGGAGTTTTACTTGGCCAAATCAGGCCCAAGACGGCTCATTAGAAATATAAAATTATGGAGAATATTTATGAAGTGGTTTCGTTTCCATATTTGATCATTTATTGGGTCTAAAATCCAGCATAGCATCAAGCTCCTAAATTTTTAAACAAAATCAATTTTCTGAGTTTTATTTTCTGCATTCTTATTTGCCTACGACTTCTTCTGAGTATAGGATCATACGTCAATAATATCCTTGGCTAATTAAACCCTCACATGCATCAATAGAAAGCTTATATTTCCTTTTCAATTATTTATTTAATTGAATTTGATTGGATTTCTTTTAATTCCATATTTAGCATTTTGATTTTATTTTTTATCTTAAATTTGTTTTGATTTGTTTGTAGGAAAAAAGTTGAAGAGATGAAGAGAAAATAATCTCAATCAATGAGAAGGCTCCAGCAATAAAAGAATGAAATTTTGAGCCAATGAAAATTGATTAAACAGATTTCTTCTTCAAGAAACTTTCTTGTTAAGAATTCTTTTGAAACTATTATAAATAGCAGATTGTAGAATGTAATAAAGGCTTCTGTCCTCTGCAACTCTGGAATTCTAAAAGAACTTTTGTAATAGTAATTTAGATTTGTAGGTGGGAGGAGAGAAAATCTCAGATGCAGGGATTATTGAGAATTTTTCTTTTATATTCTGAATTATGTATGATGGGCAGAGTTTGCACTTCTGTATCTCTTGTTGTAACAATGGAAGTTCAAGCAATGTAAAGGATTGTTGGAGACCGAAGCTAGAGGGATTGATTCAATAAATTGGTAATTCTAATACTACTGCTTTAAATACTAGTTTCAGTTTATGATGGTAGGAATGTGTCATTTTATTCATATTTGTGCACTATTGTCGGTATGAGTAATTTTTCTCAATCCTATGTTATTTATCTCTACTCTTGTGGGATGAATTCTTATTTCTGAGTAACTATTTACTCAGAAATTTGTCTTTTAATATTGGTTTAACAAATAATGATATGGTGTGAACTACTTCCTCATATTATTTTTTAATTATTTGAATTACTCATTAAACAATCAATATCATTTTATGAACTTCTTCCTAAATGTTGTTGGTTTATTATTTCAGTTAAGAGGTCTCTGAATAGAATATGTTTTAGTATACATAACGTCAAGTTAATTGAACTATTTCGTTAACTTGATATTCATTAAGTCAGACATATTTAAATCTCAATTATTTAAATATCTTGCTCTTAGTTGGGTTAGACCTATATCTACCTAATTGAGATAGGATTAGGATTTAGTTCATTTTTCTTGTATTATAGAATAAGTGTGCATTTAGATTTAATTTTACATTCTTATAAGTCCTCTTCTCAAAGAGGAAAACTTTAGTTGTGGCTTGGCTGGGCCCCAAATCAGCTTAAGGATCACTTTCTTACATGATCAGAAAGAGGGTTGATCTGATGTCTCTTCTTCGTTGGTGGATGAAAGTCATATTGTAAGCCATTTTGGAGATTGAAAAAAGGTAACTAGACCTAGTTAAACCAGTCGGATCCACCATTCCAAACGGAAAAGGAGCTGCTTTAAGATCTGGACCAGGTGGTCATCTTCCAATGTTGTTACAATGAATTTTGAGGCTTCAATAGTTATTTAATTATTTATGGGGCATTCATACTCATTTAAGGATATATTTTTCTGATTCCAATCATCTTCATGAGGGTATCAAAAAGGAGACTCGTATTCCTATGAAATAATTCAACCCTCTAGAGTAGAGCAATATCTCCAGGAGGATGTTCTTGGCTAATTTGAAGCTAGATCAAAGGCACTTTTCTTTGCATTTGTAAAATTATGTTTGACATTAAAGAATTTTTGACGTCTAAAATGGGCCTCCTAATGAATATTATAAAATAATAGTGGAAATAATAAAACAAGATTAAATTTGATCATAAAATTTTATAGGAAAAAAAACTAATTTTTGCAAATCATATTTTGAACTTATCTCCCTATGGTTTTACTCAAATTTCAAATGGGAGCACTTTTTGGATGAAAAATTTAATTCCTCATCCAAGGAGTACCAATGTCACATACTTTTGATGGATCCTGCTACACAAAAAATGAGAAATGCATGAAAAACATTTATTGCAATCACTATTTTCATGTATTTCTCATTTTTCGTGTAGTAGGGTCCATCAAAAGTATGCAACGTGGGTAATCTTGGGATGAGGAATTAAATTTTTCATTCAAAGAGTGCTCTTGCTCGAAATTTAAGTAAAATCGTATGGAGATAAGTTGAAAATATGAGTTGAAAAAATAGTTTTTTTAATTTTTAATTTTTTTATTATTTTATTTTTTTACTCCAAAAATGGTAAATCATCCCCCATGGTTGACATCATTGTAACACTCCCTCCCAATTATATCCAAAGTAACCATGCCAATAGGGTAAACATAAGGGAAGATGCTACTACAATAACATTCGACCTCCTATGTCACCTTAAGGAAGTTGAATCAACGAAACATCACATACAGTCATCCAACATCATCAACAAAACCCTTGGGCGAGAGGTCAACCACTTAGATAGCTTGTCTTATGGTCCCACTGATATTTTGCAGCTCTTAGGCCATATTCTCTCTCATTCTATGGACGAGGGAGAAGCCAACAACCTAAATTCGCTCTCACAGGCCTGCCTGCCAGCGGCTGTGAATTAGAATTCCTAGTTTTGTGTCAGTGACCCCAAGATTTAAGCCACTTTTCTAGCCCATAATCTTGAACTCTTCCCAAAAATTGTTGTAATTTCCAGAATTCATTAAAAACATAATAACAATGATGATCAATCAAAATCACCCTCAAGACTAGGCTTGATCATCCCCAATCGGGACTAACATTCTGTCAAACATTTGGCATCAACGCAACCTACAAGTCTAGGATACAAGACAACATAAATGACTAAAACAACTTATGAAACATAACTAGAAGGATCACATCCTTCTACATTAAACTACTACATGATCAATTAGGTATTGCATACATCCATTTAATAGTTACAAGTAAGTATATGAAATAACCATGACATGAATCAGTCATTAAACCACATTTATAACCAACATAAAACCATATAAATATCAGAGATATGACATCCATTAAATCCACATATAAATCAGTGCAAAAGTAAGAGAACTTAGATTTTCTTAATCATAGGAAAATCCGACTACTTTCAGGACTTTCACGTACCACCCGACCATAGACATGGTTGAACGAAATCTCTCTTTCAGCCAGTCACCCCCATGCCATATTCCAAGCATGAATGTGGGATCTCATAAAACAACCAATCCAATAACAACCAAGTGAATCTAGAGGTTAAACCACCTCGAACCTTACTGAACCGTGATCACACCAAATTTGGTGCTATGATCACAACCAAACAAAAATTGGAATGCCATCCAGAATCCATCACTATCCTTGAGGAATTTTCTGCCTCCTTGCCTCTCAGGCTTTATGGCAACCCAAACTTGGATCACTAGGCCCTAAACCGAGACTTCTCCCTCAGGCTTTACCGTGTATCCTGCCAAAACCGGTCAAGGTATTTCCTAGGCCTTTGGGAATGAACCTTGAGACCACCTCCACCCCAAATTCTAAAATTCATCTGGAAATTCCAAACCCCAAGAATTGAAATAAACATCCCAACATACCATGGAATTTGGAAAAGGGCTAGGCTAGGCTGAAATCCACTGTCATAACCCGAAAAAACCATACCATCGACAACAAGAGAACCACACACCAACATGCAAAACCATGCATGTCCAAACCAGCTAGGAAATCACACATGCAAAAGGTTACCTACAAGTATTCCTACTAAAGTTGCTTGAGTCTTGCTTTCCTTTCCTTGATCCTTGCATGCTTTTCCTTTCCTTTCCTTTCTTTCCCTTTCCTTTGCTCCAAACTAGAGTACTCCAAGAAAAATCTGAGTGACCAAGAGTGAGAGAGAGAGATAATAATGAGAGAGCTCCAAACTTGAACTTGACAAAAGCCATGAATTGGTCCTGAGAAGCCTTTTTTATGCAAGAGGCCTCTAATTTCTTCATTTTCCATTATTTTCCTTCAATTTCCTCCTCACATGCAACCTGTGACCTTTTACCTTCCTTTTCTCCTAATTTCCTTTATATTCATAAAGAAATGTGCCAAAAATGCCTTTTTTCCTTTTAATGCCTTTGCCTTGACCTTTGCCAATTTTCCTTAGCCAAAACACACATCCAATGATGCACACTAGGATATCTTTGCCCAACATTCAAATGAAATAATTGTCCCTTAAACGTGGTCTTATTTTTCCTTTATTAACTTTTATCACATGGACTTTTCACTAGGGTTGTTACAGAATCCTCCCCCTTGGAGAACATCGTCATCGGTGTTAAACCACACAACACCTCAACTAAACTATTGAAAAACAAAAATACTGCCTATGGAGCTTTATAACTTAGCTCGTTTCAGTATTTACAATGAATAACTGTTGGGCATGGAATCCCCCTCAAGGCATGTTTTGGGGCTCAAAGCCCAAGTTTTGACCCGATATTGTTGTAAAGCTCCGCAAATTGCGGGTGTGAAATGTATGATAGAGTCACAGGGTTGTCTGCACTAGTCTTGTAATGTAATCTCGGCCTACCCATGGTCTGCTTACCATGGGATTGTATAAATAAAAGGAGGCTTTAAGTGTAAAAGAGAGTAAGGATCAAGCGAATTAGTAGTAGAGAGAAGAAAGAGTCTGAGTGACTAAGTGTGTCTTGGATCGTAGAGTAGGAGAAGGCTCTACCGTTGAGTGCGCAGAGTTCTATTAGTCCACAACTGAGTGCGCGGACCCCTACAGCTGAGTGGGCAGGGCAAAGTCAAGTCTGTAACCGAAGAAGGAATTAATAAAGAGAAGTTTGATACCAATTTGTGTATTTGTTCTTGGATTAATGCATGTTTGATATAAATTGCAAATATATTGTTTATTTACTGCGCACACCTGTATGAATGATTTATGTCCTTAATTATAACTTAAAGCATGCAAGTAGGATAAAATAATCAAATAAAATTGGAATACTAGTAAGGACTTGGGTAATAATAGCGTTCGGACCCCGAGTAGGGCTGCGCAAAGGCAACATCTCAGGTTGCAAGGTACGGGAAAGTGCACGTAGTGACATGCGTGCAGGGTCTAACTGCGAAACAATTGAACTCATCAGACATCTCCAGGGTGCAGAAACCTGGTTCTAGCACCCTCCCATACTACTTTGGGTGAGACCTCAGTCTGTGCTCTGTGGACTGTTGCCGAAAGGGCCAGTAATACCGGGATTTGTTTGGCTAAATCAACTCTGAACCTGGGTCAGGCCCTAATAAGCCAACAAATGGTTCTATTATCGGGACCAGGATTTGCATAGGAGATATCTAATGTCGTGTCACTAGAATCCGAAAAGGAAAGAAATTGAAGAGTGGTTGGACAGAAATATTCACAAGTTCGCGACACAGGAAAACAAGAATATGAGATTATTGAAGGAAGAGTGGTTAGAGCGGTACTTATATACGGAAATCCATGAAATTTTCTTTGCATCCTTCCCCTCTGAGTTGTATGAGTTGATCGCGAAGCTAGCAGATAGTCAAGGAAGGTGTAGGCTCGACAAACCTATTGTGTGGACTCCAAAGTTGGTGCGTAGACTACAAGCATTAGAAGATAAGATCACGTGCGTTGTGGACCATTGGCTCGATCACATTATAGGAGGGTTTATCACTGAGTTCACGGTAGATAATTCAGTCAGCTACAGTGAGGTGGAACGACGCTTCCGGAAAGGACCGTGAGGTAAATATGTTAAATCTTTGAACACTTGGATTAAAATGCTATTGTGTGAAAAGAGGGTTATGCAAATAAATTGATGTTTGGGGCTACATGAAGTGGGAAGATCTACAGAAATGAGGGTAGTGCAGAATTATAGACTAGTCCCTTGATTTCACCTCCAAGGGAGAGCGAGGAAGAGCTTGTGAAAGTCTCACCAAGAAGTGTGATTAGTCTGATAAGGCAGCGAATTCCGCGCATACCACCACCACCAGTTTCACCATCTTCACCCCCATCTTCACCCACACCACCTCTGCCACCACAACAGTTCAATATGGCAAGCGTAATAAAAATTTCCGGTGTTCAAAGGAGTAGGGAATGAAGATCCAAACCAATTTTGGTTCATGGTAAAGGCTGTATGGGAAGCACAAGGAGTCATGGATGACAATATCAAGAAGGCAATGCTGGTAAGTGTGTTGCAGTATCACGCACTGAAGTGGTACATTAAGCATTCCAATGGTAATCCAAACGCAAGGATCACAGATATCCAAGCTGTGCTAAATAGGGAATTTAGCAGGCCAAAATCAGAGATGTAATCGATTATCAGATTTAAGGAAATCGCAATGCTTCCAGGTGAGACCCCTTGGGAGCTAGATTAGGGACTGCAGGGTATGATTTGGGAAGCCAACATGACCATGACGGATGGGCAACATCGCACATGATTTTTAGCGTCGCTAACGCCACATCTAAGGAATGTGTTGTCACAACAGAAGTTGTCAACTTAGGTCGAGGCCTTGGAAATCACAATGAGACTTCACAAGACCCCGATACAAGATCCTAACCTGGGAGTCTAACAGATCCACGCGCAGTTGAAAAAGTTGTGTCTTGAGATGCAGAGTTTGAAACAAGACTGGACAACTCTCCTAGAAGCGCGCGAGGAGTTATGGTGCATAAAGTGCAAGGGTCAGGGACATGACAAGGACCATTGTCTAGTCTTTTCGAACTACCTAGCAGGAGGAGGGCTAATGACATTGAGACCAGAGGCACAAGCAGGAACGAGCGTGGCGCCTACATTATGGTGCATGATTTGTCAAATAGGAGGGAAGCGTGCTATAGATAACTGCCACCCATTACAGAATTATCTGCAGACGTCCCAAAAATTGTTATGTAATTTCTACAGGTCAGTAGGCCATGATGAGCGTACCTGAAGAATTTATGAATTGATGATGGATTGGACTCCTACCTACAGAGTTCAGACTGAAACATGAGCCCTCAATCAAAATGCAAGGATGGCGCACATTGGATTTTAGGGGCATGGATGAGGTCGAGGTGGAATGGGGCCAGGAAGGGGTCGCAAACAACTGATCTGTTACAATTGTGGAGGGCCAAGGTATTATGCCCGTGATTGTACAAATCTGACGAGAGCATAATGTTTATATTATACCCAGTTTGATCATGAGATGGAGGACTACCCCAAACTGATAGCGAGGTTGCGCAATAAAGGAACACTCCAACCTCCCCCAACTTAGAACCTGCAAATGATGAGGTCTGAGCCATGCGAGGAGGACCTGAATGTAAACATCGTTCTCTAAAGCAATATCACGACAAGAGATGACAAGGGAAAGCAGCCCGAAGAGAGTGCCTGGGTTCGCAAGGCTCCAACAAAGGAACCAAAGTTCAATTTGGAGCATGTGAAGGAAATATTCAAGAAACTAAGAAGAGCTTCATAGAGGCCTCCACTTCAGGTAGTAAAGACAAACTAGAACCAAAAATGGACCCATCAATGCTCACTACCTTTCTAGAGACATGCATGAAGCTACTGCATGACAGCAAAGCGGTGAAGGGGCTGCAAGAACTCATCACTAGATGTGCTGGACCAGGAGAACCACACGTGGTCTAGAAGCTTGGGAAGCACACAACGCAAATAGGAAGGGATATGAGATTGACTGCGCAAATCGGGGAATATGAAATGGATCAAGTGATTTTGGATCTAGGATCAGACGCGAACATCCTGCCAAAGCAGACATGGGAGTGCATGGGCAGGCCCATGTTGCAATGGTCTCCTATTCAATTGCAAATGGTGAACTAGAAAAATATCCTACCGATGGGAAGATTGCAGGGAATAATGGTGGATATCAAAGGTGCAAGTGAACTTGTAGATTTTGAAGTGATAGAGATTGTTGATGACAAAAATCCCTATCCCACGCTATTGGGAATAGATTGGGCCACTGACATGAATGGAGTGATAAATATAAAGAAGCACAAGATGATTTTTGAGAAAAATTCACTACGTGTAGTGGTACCTTTAGACCCTGCAGAAGGATCGCGCTACACAGAGCCAGTGCATGACTGCGACAACGATGAAGATCTAGACTGTATCTACAAGATAGCCATGCGAGAGCAGGATTGGGTGAATCCAACAGCGGATGGCAGGATTTCGTGGGAGCACGAAAGCTCCTTCACCTCAGATTAGGATGAGGAGATAGAACGATGGTAGAATCGGTTACGCGAGGTAACCATGCTCAACTACAACACGATGATAAGGTCACTATGTTGTGTAGGAATGGAAACAAAGGATCTACCTAGGTATGATGGGTTGACAATGGTGGATGATTTCCTGAACAAATTTGAAAGAGAAGTGATAGAACAACAACATTTTGACGCTCTGAAATGGGCACTGCGTGCAACACCTGCAAGATGGTGGGGTACGCATCAAAGAAGTTTTGCGGACTGATGCAAATGTAGAAGGATGATGCTCAGGTGGTTTGGAAAGCCTCAAATGTGGATGAAAGCAAGGTATGATGGACGAAACAGCCTACACATCCACCTCTCCAGATGGGTATAGGCATATGGTATGCAACCTGTACGAATGCACAATGTCCTCGCAATACAAGACCAACAAGCAAGAAAGGGAAATACGATGGCGCGAACGACAAAGTATGATAAGACCAAGCTTGCCAACGATTATCCATGTGAAAGCCTTTGACAAAGTGTGTGAAGTAATGAATGCGGTCCATCATGTGAGATGCACTGACTAGGATCTACGCGTACCAATGGTTCTATGGGCTTATAGGACCATGTGCAAAACCCTGACCATGCAGGTACTTCCAAAGCTGAAGTATGAAGTAGAGGTCGTAATCCCTAGGGAGCATGCAAAGCCTAGACCGCGCACAGTAGCACCTGTAGGTACAATGGTTCGCAAAGCCCGGAAAGGAGGGATCACACAACTGCAAGAAACATAACACATGGGACTTGAGGAAGAAATCCAATAGGGAAACCTTAGACTCTGCGAACTTGAAAAAGAAAGGGTACGATTAAGGAAGAAAAGTGTTTGGTGGATGCATAGGTCAAGAAGCTGGAGGATGAGATAGAGGAGAGTTTCTCACCGAAAAAACTAGGATGATAATGCAAGGTGCGCATGATCATATTGAAAAGTTTGAGAAATATCGCCATGAATTGGTTAGTCTAATGCCTTGGCTTGGACGACATATTGCTAAGCATAATGACCAGGGTAATGTGTTGCAAATGGTGAAGTGCGCGATGCTGACCACAACAATAGAATATGGGGATTCTTCAAGAATCGTGATGGAGGATAGGATGGAGCCCTCCACGGGTGGTGCGACCACCTAACTAGCCAAGGGAAGGAAGTGTGGGACTATAAACTATTCCAGTTGGAAGGGAGTGTGGGACTATAAACTATTCCACCCAGGAGCTGCGCAATATTGGAGATGTGCGCAGAGGTAGAGAGTCATAAGGTCTGTGACTGCGCACGGGGGGTTGTGCTGCCACGTGAGTAGGCCAAAAAGTGACTGTTGAAGTCACTATTCACGATGGGACGCTTGAATTGAGGCTAAATGGATTGGGCAACAGGCATTTAAGACACGATGTATGGGCAAGATTTGGGAAAATATGCCACCAAGGAAGCATTAATGAATCAGAATTGGGGAGAATGGTTGAATTCGAATTCAAAAAGTGTTATAAAACACAAAGGGCTACCCAACAAACAACACTTGGTCATTTGCGAATTGAGCGATTGAGAAGAGCCCTGAGCATTGTTAGCCGAGCATTGAGTGAGCCCCTGAATTTGCAAGTGACAGATTACAGCCCAGATACGATGAAAACAACTAAGGATAATCTGGGAATAGAAGAGGTAATCGTCTGTAAGGCCGTGCAGGCCCTAACTGTGGAGGATGTTCTAGAAGGTGCCGAGGTTGTGGCAGAGATCCCCAAATCACCACGTACGCCAAGACCCAAGAAGGATAAACAAGCAATGGGTCCCATATGCGTGTCCCCAAGGAATCTGTTGTGCAATAAACTATCGATGGAAGAGAAGGGGAAAGATGTCATGATAGAAACAAATGAGGAAGAAGAAGATTTGCAGGCCCTTATCATCGCATAGGAAGAAGAAGAAGGCATGGAGGTGGATATTCAACCTAACACTCTGCCACAAAACTGCCTACATATGTCCGCCCACGAAAAGGGAAGGCCAAAGTGCCCAAGGACTTGGATGAAACCAAGAGTTCACTCCAGACCTCCCTCCTCCCAGACGACATTATGTTTGAAGGCACGCACTTGGGCCATGTGCCACCATGAAATTTGAAGGTTGGGACCTCGCTGACTGTGAGAAGTTCTCTCACCTAGAGACCAGGAACCTCATGAAGCAGAACACTGCAGGGGTGGTGACAATGTTAGAGCCGCGAAAGTGGCTGCACGGAGTGGAAAAGGCCTGGCTACTGAACCTACTATGGGTGCCACATTTCCACTGCACCCCAATAGCCATTTTCATCATCAGGTAGCTACTCTGACTAGTGCATGATGGGTATCTATGGCTGGAGGAGCCCATCCCCATCACGACAGACCTAATTAATTGCATTTCTCGGCTACCATACAAAGGAAAGGACCCCGCGACCATATCGGAAGGGAAGGGTAGTGATTTGGCCCTTGCGGAGGCCATGAAGACAAAGTGCAAGCTAGAGAAGAAGAAGAGGGGCTACGTCATCTCCAACATCAAGGAAAAAGTGGTACGTTTAGCAACCCAAATCCTGGCAGACAAAGTTATGCAAAAGTGCCATGTAGACGAGGTACCTGCACCGTGATCGTACTGGCCGAGCAGTGTATGGAGGGGGTCCAGTTTAACTGGACTAAATTCCTTTACACGGAATTCTTGAAGAATTGTTGCGAATCCCAGGAGCAGGGTAAAACCTTCCACTATGCATGGTTGTTGCTATCCATAGTGCTTGTAGCAGGGGAATTGTTGAAGGATAGTCAATTCCCCATAATTGATAAACATTTATTAGAGGCCGTGAAGTACGCTTCGCTCTGGGCCACGAAGGATGTGAAAAGGATACACGACAATAAGATCTTCTAGATGTTCATGGAGATGAACATCCGAATGTGGATCAACTGGAAGCCGCACTTGTCGCCCACAGTGTACAATAGTTTGCAGAGTTTTGCAGAATTCAAAGCAGACATGCATAATATATACATCAAGGTGCGAAATGATCTGACAAAGTAGTGGATGAAACTACCTTTTGTAGCTATTAGCGATGCCATTGGCCTCTGGAATGGCGTGCCCCAGATCTTGCAGAACTTGAGAAGGCGACAGCGCAAAAGAAGAAAGACGATGCCAAGTTGCGCATCGCACAGTTGGCCGAAAAAAGGTGGAAGGAAACGACAACAACCGAGGTACAGATAGCATGGGAAGCGACACAAAAAGCTACCAAGCAGAGAAAGGCCACATAAGTAGCTGCAACAGCACATGAAGCAACCGCGAAGGTGGGCGAGGGACAAGAAACACCCTCGTAGGGGCAGAAGGCAGAGGAAGTAGAAACAAAAGAAGGAGGCATGGACCCACGAACCACGTCCACAAAGTTGAAGTGGCCACCCACGACAGAGAAATCAGGACCGAGTAATAAGGTCAAGGCCTTGAAATTGGCCATTGAACCGATCACCCTAACCGAGGGCGATCTGCATGGCATCGACGAGACAGTGTGTGATGTCACAAATGAGGCCCTTCAGGATTTCATGCAGGAGCACTAGACTATGTTGGGGGGCCCTCGGAGCATAGTTACAGGAGTTACAAGTGTGCCCCTCTCAGGTTGGTACCCTTTCAACCCACCTTGTAGTAGGATCCTTGGCAGCAGAGCAGATGTTGCACGCACAGATGGCAAACTCAATAGTGTTTCTGGAAGGGGATCTAGAGACATTGAATGAGGTCGATAGATTTTCGGTTAGCATGATGAAAGGACTTGGCCTTAATCTGTCTACCCTTCTATGTGAGACACTATATTTGTTACAGGATGGGATAACGACAGAGTTGTGCGTTAGGGAGAGCTGGGCGATCCAAGTCCTCAACAAGCAAAAGATAAAAATGGAACAACTCAACTTGTAGCACGATGACTTGGTGTCACAAAATCAATACTTGGTGCGGGCGGTAGACGACACTTGCCGAAGCATCCTGGAGCTGGCCATCCCAGTAGATCTACCAATAGAGGTGTGGAGCCATAGGTTAGCAACAGGAGTCTACGAGGCTAGGGAAGAAAAGAGAAAGGTCTAGCTGGAGCCAAATCTTCAGATCGCCGAGCTACAGTTAAAGGCGCAACCATCCACTCCCCAAGAAGTGAAAGAATAGTGCACTAGCGCTATCACAACATGACTAGAGGAAATTAGAGGTGTAGTGCGAGAATGTACCAACATGTTGGAACAAGCACTTGAGGTTCTCACAACTCTACAGGAGGACCCCGACATCCAACGCTTGGAAATAGAAACACAAGAAATCCAACAACAATATGACAATGTCTGAGGAACTGTGCATACAATATTCCTCACCCAATGACTTCTGAGGATGCGGAAAGATAAAGCATTGAAGGAGCAGGTGGATGCAGCGTGACACAAGGAGGCAGTTCTCAAAGCACGCATCCAGCCTTGGATCAACAAGGCCTTCACTATCATGGAAAACATCGAAGGAAAGCTTGCACACATACAGGGGATGCACACATTAATGTAGAAAAGCACCCCAGACACGAAGGTCTTGGAACAACGGATGCAGCAGATTCAACAAGCAACAGATCAGTGCGTTGCTGACCTCAGCATAGTTTGAGAACAGTTGGATGGACTCCATTCAAATATCGCAGCTCCAACAGAGTCAGTTGAGGGCGAGTCACAATTTTTGTGTTGGGGGCCTATTGGGCATGGAATCCCCCCCAAGGCATGTTTTGGGGCTCAAAGCCCAAGTTTTGACCTGATATTGTTGTAAAGATCCGCGAATTGTGGATGCGAAATGTATGATAGAGTCACAAGGTTGTCCTCCCTAGTCTCGTAATGTAATGTCAACCTACCCATGGTCCATTGACCATGGGATTGTATAAATAGAGCGAGGATCAAGTGTAAATGAGAGTAAGGAGCAAGCAAAGTAGTAGAGAGAAGAAAGAGTTTAAGTGACTAAGTGTATCTTGGGTCATAGAGCAGGAGAAGGTTCTGCAGTTGACTACGCAGAGGCCTAGTAGTCTGCAGCTAAGTGTGCGAACCCCTGCAGCTGAGTGCATAGGGAGGATTCAAGTCTGTAACTAAAGAAGGGATTAATAAAGAGAAGTTTGATATCAATTTGTGTATTTTTTCTTGGATTAATGCATGTTTGATATAAATTGCAATTATACTGTTTATTTACCGCGCGCACCGGTATGAATGATTTATGTTGTTAAGTATAACTTAAAGCATGCAAGTAGGCTAAAATAATCAACTAACATTGGAATATTAGTAAGGAATTGGGTAATAACAATGTTTGGCCCCCGATTAGGGTTGTGCGAAGGCATCATCTCATGTTGCGAGGTACGGGAAAGTGCACGTAGTGACTTGCGTGCAGGGTTGAACCGCGAAACACTTGAACTCATTAAACATCTCCAGGGTGTGGAAACTTGGTTCTAGCACCCTCCCATACTACTTTGAGTGAGACTTTAGTCTGCACTCCATGGAATTTTGCCGAAAGGGCTAGTAGTACCAGGATTTGTTTGGATAAATCAACTCTGAACCTGGGTCAAGCCCCAATAAGCCAACAAGAACTTGCTCAAAAGCAAAGCATTATGACAAAATGACAATATAACAACCATAATAACATGACACCCATACTGCTTATTGGAGATTTATAACTTAGCTCAGGGCGGTATTTACATCCATATGCATATACATATACAAATACCAAAACATTAGCAAAACATATGCCAAACATAAACCAAAATCAAACCAAAACTGCTTTGCCTCAATCGGCAAACAATGAAGGATATAGGTCCCGCATCTGATCCGCCATCTCCCATGTAACTTCTTCAGACAAAAAGTGCTTCCACAACACTTTAACTTTCTCTATGGCTCTGTTCCTGAGCATGAGATGTTTCTGCTACAATATGCATAGAGGCTCCGGCTGGAACTCTCCTTCTTGCTCCACTTACAATACAAACCAATCAATAACATGATCAACATCCTTTATATACTTAAGCAATGAAATATGGAAAACATCATGGAATTTCACTATTGGAGGCAGTGCAAGTTGATATGTCACTGGTCCAATCCTCTCAAGTATCTCCAAAGGCCCGCAATACAATGGTGCCAACTTGGCACATGAACCAATCCTCAAATATATTTTCTTGAGCTTGATGCGAAAATACACATGCTTCCCAACCTGAAACTCTTTGAACACCTGGTGTTGATCTGCATAAATCTTTTGTCTATCCTGTGCTGCCTTGAGATTTTTCTTTATAACCTGCATTTCCTACTCCATGTCTGCCAACATGTCTAGTCTAATAAGTACCATGTTCACTGGGTCACTCCGGCTGATGGGAGTGTTACAACTTTGTCCATACAATGCCTCAAAAGGACTTGTCCTCAAGGAATCCTGATAACCATTATTGTATGCAAACTCAACTAATGGAAGATACTCCTCCCATTTCTTTTTTCGATGCATCACATACATCCTCAGCATATCTTCCAAGATCTTATTGACCCTCTTTGTTTGATCATCTGTCTGTAAATGATAACTTGTACGAAAGACCAATTTTGTACCCAAGCTTGCAAATAGCTCCTTCCAAAACTTGGAAGTGAACTTTGCATCCCTGTCTGACACAATATTCCTTGGAACACCATGTAGTCGCACTATTTCTTTGATAAACACTTGTGCTACCTCACTAGCTGAATATGTAGTCTTCACTGGAATGAAGTGACCACCTTTGCTCAACCTATCAACCACGACGATAATAGAATCATGTTACTTCACTGTCCTCAGAAGACCTATGATGAAATCCATGGAAATGACCTCCCATTTCCATTCTGGAATCACAATAGGTTGTAGTAGACCACTTGAATCCTTGCATTCTGCCTTTACCTTCTGATAGTCTAAAAATTTAGCCATGAACTCTACCACTTCCTTCTTCAAATTCAGCCAATAGTAAAACTTCTTCACTGTCTTAAATGTATTATGATATCTTGGATGACCTGAATACGGTTTCACATGAAACTCCCTCAAGATAAGATTCTTGAGCTCGCTGCAATTCGACAAATAGATCTTGTCTCGAAACCTCACTAAGCCATTTGTTGTGAGACGATAGTCTGCATCTTGATCACCTGTACATGTACCTACACGTGTACCTTCACCTAAACCTATACTTGTGCCTATACTCTACTATACCTAGTGCATGATCTCCATGTATTTGTCATCCCACTATCTTTCCTGCAAGATCTTGTCCTCTAACTTTGTCCCATAGGAGCTTATAGTTGCTATATGATTTACCTGTACCTTCCTGCTAAGAGCAACTGCAACCTGGTTCTCCTTCCCTTTGATGTATCTGATATCGAAGTCAAACTCACTAAGGGTAGCCATCCATCTAGATTTCCTGGAATTTATATTCGATTGGTCAAAAAAATACCTCAACCCACTGTGATTGCTCATTAATGTAAACCTCCTACCCAAAATATAATTTCTCCACATCTTCAATGCATGTATAATTATTGCTAGCTCAAGATCGTGCATTGGATAGTTTTTCTCGTGCTTAGTCATTTTTTGTGACTCATAGCACACTACATGTCCTTCTTGCATGAGAACTCCACCAAGTCCCATTTTTCAAGCATCTATACACACCAAAAACTCCTTGTCCGGATCTACAATATTTAGCACTAGTGCATGTGTCAACAACTGCTTAAGTTGCTCAAAACTATCTTCACATTCTGCCATCCATTCAAACTTCTTACCCTTCCACTGAAATGATGTGATAGGATATGCAATGCATTAGAAGTTCATGATGAACCTCCTATAATAACCTACCCATCTCATGAATGATCTCACCTCATCTACATTCTTAGGAGCTGCCCATTCCATGATGACCTGGCTTATCGTTTCTAGATCTACTGTTATGCCTTCTTTGGAGACAACATGTCCCAACTAGCGTAACTCAATTTGAAATAAGTTGTCCTTGCTAAGATTAGCATATAATTGATGCTCTCTTAGCAATCTCAACACCACTTCTAAATGTTCAGCATGTGCTTCCTCATTCTTATGATATACCAATATGTCATCAATGAACACAATAACAAACTTGTCCAAATAAGGAAGCAACACACGATTCATCAAACACATGAATGTAGCTAGAGAAATAGTCAAACTGAATGGAACAAAAACAAACTCATAATAGCCATACCTAGTCCTAAACATAGTCTTGAAGATATCCTCTTCCTTGATGCGTACGTGATGGTATCCCGATCTCAAGTGGATATTAGAGAACATTGTTTCTCCCTTTAACTAATCAAACAAATCATCAATCCTCAGCAAAGGGTACTTATTCTTGACCGTTACCGTGTTCAGCTGTCTGTAGTCAATGCAAAATCTAAGAGTACCATATTTCTTCTTTATGAACAACATTGGTGCGCCCCAAGGTGATACAGTGGGTCTGATGTATCCTGTATCCAACATTTCCTTTACCTGCAACTTCAACTCTACCAACTCAGGTGTGCTCATCCTGTAAGGTGCTTTTGATGTTGGAGTTTCCCCTAGTACCAACTCAATAGAAAATTCTACCTCCCTGTGAGGTGGAAAATATGAAATGTCTTAAGGAAATACATCTTGAAATTGTTGCAATACTGGGTACCTACTCAACACATCCACATCCTCAACCTCCTTACGCTTGTCACTGGAATGTGTACTGCAAACATCACACAACCTTTTCTTGAACTATGCTTAGCCTACATAGTGGTAACCATCCTCACTAATGTAGGCTTCCTCTTTCCCTGCAAGGTCTTCTTTTCCCCACTATCATCCACACACTCAATGGCCTTGTCAAAGCAATCCACTTTGGTTTTGTGAAGGTATAGCCAATCAATACCCAAAAGAATATTATACAATCCCAATGGAAATACATTCAAATGTGATGTTGTATGCATACCATTTAACTCAAATGCACAAGCTCTTACCCAATGGTGAATTCGCTTCTTTGTACCTGTAGCCAACTGTACCAACCAAGATTCTGCATGCACTTATTTTCTCGAACCACACTTATCTACTAGGTCAGGATTAATATAGCTATAGTTAGATCCAGTATCAATCAAAATAGAAACAAATTGATCACAAAGCTTATCGTTCATCTCAATGATCGATGCCCTGATGATCCTCCTACCTATTGTCCACCGCTGCATAAATCCGAGGAATGCTATGACCAACATCACCAAATGTATGCACCTCTTGAGAATTGTAGATATGGGGTCTATCACCACTCTGATACTGCGGACAATCCCTCTTATGGTTATCCTTACCACATATCCAACACTACAATGGTTCCCTACCACCACCTCTAGCCTACTTCTCTCCATGTACCTTATTAGTTGTATTGAATCTCTTGTAAGGAACTACATTATCTTTCTCACTTTCATCTTGAGGTCTTCCTCTCTTTGGTGTCCATTTTTCTTTAGCTTCGTCATTTATTTTCAGGTCATGTTTCGGCTCAACTTTGTGCTTCGACTGCTCATAACAATGCTTCAACTTTCGGATGGCCTCCTCCAATGAGCTAGGCTCATCAAACTCAATATGGTCTCTATATGCAACTAGAAATCCACTGATGAATCTTTGAACCTTGGCCTTATCCTCTCTAAGATAAGGCACATATCTCAATAGCTCCAAAAATATGCTAGTATTCTCCTCGTTTGTCATAGAACCCATCTGCAACTCATAAAACTCTTTAGCTCTATCATCATAATACCTCTCAGACAAGTACTTCTTCCTTAAGATCCTTTCAAATGATGCCAAGTCAAATCATCCTTATGTATGTCCTTAACATTCTTGACATCTTCCTGTTGGGCCTCCAAAATGTCTTCAAAATGACATCCACTTTCACCTTTATCACCACCATTTCACTCACATGTCACATCTCCATAACCATATAACCTTTCTTTAGCCACCATTTTCATAAATATATGGGTTAGGATCCTTATTTACTAAAGTTATTTATTTTATGTGTTTAAAGTGAATTTATGATTAGAAACTAGCAAATTAACATGGTTTCAGGTATCTATATATGTGGCTTGAGTTTCATGATATGTGTAGGTTATTTGGAAGCTTCCAAGACACCCTTATGTGGCCTCCAATGCTCAAATTCGAATTCCCTTCAAAGGAGATTTGGATAAAAGGTCAAAGAAGGATATGTGTCCTATTTGGATTGTAACTCTATGAGGTGTCTCATCATTTCTTATTTGGCTTAGAACTCTATGAGACACCTAGGGGATATGTTTCTCATTATGAGCTATTTGGTTGTAACTATATGAGATTTTAGTGGATCCTCATTAAATAGGGTAGCTTCTTATGTTTTTGTATAAATAGGAGAGCCTTTTCCTTTGAAGGCATGTGTAAAGTTGGGGAAATGCTCATGTTTTGAAAATAAAATTTGGATTTGACACCATGCTCATGTTTTGAATATAGAATTTGGATTTGACACCATGCTCATGAGTGATGTTCACCTTGATTTGGTTATGCTTGAATTTGGAGCCTCTCAACTTGCCATCTCTCATGCTTTTGGATTGGCCACCAACAATGCGTGAGTTTTTTTTTCATAGACTTAGATTTATTGCTTTCATAGATTAAGATTTATTTCTTTCATATATTTTCATGTGTGAGAGGTTAAGAGTGATTGTTTCAATTTTCTTTCTACCTAGAAGTTAAGAGCAATTATTTTTATTTTCTTTCATATCTTTTCTTGTTTGAGAGGTTAAGAGTGATTGTTTCTATTTGCTTTCTACCTAGAAGTTAAGAGCATTTATTTTTATTTTCTTTCATATCTTTTTCTGTGTGAGAGGTTAAGAATGATTGTTTTTTCTTTCATTTCTGAAAGAGTGGTGTGCTTTTCAATTCTTGCAAGATTTAAAGATTAAGATTTCAATTCCGTGTGCTGTACTATAATTATATTATAATTTATTTTGAGTTGATTTTTGAATTAGAATAGGTGAATTTGGTTTTTTATTATTTGGTTTCATAATTAGATTGATCTAAATTGAAAGTTAATTTCTAGCATATATAGTGCACGCATGCTTCACAAGTTTTACGAAAACCTCGGGTTGACAATTAAATGATAGGTAATTAATTTGCCTCAACACTTCCCACCAAATATCCGTTTTACCTTTGAGACTGAAAAAGGTTATCCCCGCTTTCATGTTTTCTGACTAATCATGAAATCTAAAGAATTTCCTCATGAAAAGCAACCAAGCCTCCGCATATTGTGATTTCTTCATCTCTCCATCAAAGGTAGGTGTATTTTCCTTGTTGAACTCATCCGAAAAGTATCCCCTATCATTCCTCCTGTATGTATGATAATGATGACGATCATGATGTCTAAGAACCAGAACTAGAGTAATACCTATCTATGTCTCCCCTCACATCCGAAGTGTCCAACATCCTACCATCTTTGATAGTGTTAGATCTATTTGACCTATGTCTACTATGAGACCTATTGCCATATGCCCCATTATTTTTGTCCTCATGTCCACGACTAATTTGTAGAGGTCCCTGTCGCTGCAAATCTGACAAACTCTGAAGTAATATCGTATTCACATCTGCTTGTTTCTCTTGTTCCTACAGGATTTTTCATTGTCTTCTTTGCAACTTCTTATTTCTTCCTTCAGGATTCTCAATGTGTCTGCTAAGTCAGAAGATTGCCCCACACCATGCTTCTCATCTGATGTATAGGGAGATTCTATGTAGTCTACCACCTTGCTAGCCATTTGATCTCTTTCCTACAATGCATACTATCTCATCTAAACCAAATCACCATAAATCAACGTACCTTAGCATACTCGGGGAGGATACCTTGTCTGTAATATCATCAAATCAGCGTGATGCATCTACAACATAACCACCATTACATATAGACATATCAATAAGTGCACCAATGCATAACCATCATACTAACTAGGGTTCAGTCATCAATGCAAGGCCATATCAACAATGCATATTATGACCTCATGCACGACAACGACCATTACTCCAATATACACATTGCCTCATGCAACTATCCACCTACATAAGCAATGCCTAATCAACTACACATACGCATAACCACATGTAGTTGAGCATAAGCTATCAATTATTGTAATCAAATAACCAAGAATGCAACCCAACATATAAGGATGTAATCAAGTTGCATATAATTGTATAACCAGTCATATACCCATGATGATGCATTCCATAAAATCGACATCAAGTTACTCATGATAACCTTAATACTACCATGATCAATATGATGTAGTGCAACAAGCACATGGAATGCAAGTGTAAGAGCTACACACACAACTAACATGCATGCATGACCAACACATTCACTCATATTTGTAGCACTAGATATGACCCAAAGAGAGCATAACCATGCTATGATACCAATCTGTAACACCCCATCCCAAGGCTACCCAAAGTAACCATGCCAATCGGGGTAAACATGAGGAAATATGATACTACAATCAATTTCGACCTCATATGTCACCTTAAGTAAGTGGGATTGACAGAACATCACATACAGTCATCCAAAATCATCAAAAAAAACCTTAGGAGACAAGTAAGCCACTCAGAAAACATGTCCCTAGGTCCCACTCTTATTCTGCAGCTCTTAGGCCATAGTCACTCTCATGCTATGGGAAAGGGAGCAACCAAAAACCTAAAGTCGCTCTCACAGGCCTACTTGCCAGCGATTGTGGACCATAATTGCCAGTTCTGTGCTAGCGACCCAGGATTTAGGACACTTTTCTAGCCCAAAATCTTGGCCTCTACCCAAAAATTGTTGTAACTTCTAGAATTCATTAAAAACATAATAAAAATGTTGATCAATCAAAATCACCCTCATGGCTATGCTTGAGCATCCCCAACTGGGACTGACATACTGTCAAACACTTGGCATCAATGCAACCTACAAGTCTAGGATACAAGACAGAGCATAAATGACTGAAACAACTTATGAAACATAACCAAAAGGATCATCTCCTTCTCCATTGAACTGCTACATCATCAATTAGGTCTTGCATCCATCGATTTAAAAGTTACAAGTAAATATATGAAATAGCCATGACATGAACTAGTCATTCAACCATACTTATAACCAACATAAAGCCATATAAATATCAGAGATATGAAAGCCATCAAATCCACAGATAAATAAATGCAAAAGTAAGAGAAATTATATTTTATTAATCATTGGTAAATCCAACCAGGTTCGGGACTTCCACCCTACCATATACATGGCTGAACCAAATCCCTCTTTTAGCCATTCATCCCTGTGCCATATTACAAGCATGAATGTGGGATATCATAGAACAACCAATCCAAGAACAACCATGGGAATCCAGAGGTTAAACCACCTCCATCCTCACCAAACCGTGATCACACCAAATTCGGTGCTCTGATCACAACCAAACAGAACTTGGAATTCCATCCGGAATCCATCACTATCCTTGAGGAATTTTTGTCTCCTTGTCTCTCAGGATTTACTGCAATCCAAAACTCTGTCACTGAGACTAGGCCCTAAACTGAGACTGCTCCCTCAGGCTTTACCATGTAGCTCGCCAAAACCGTTCAAGGGATTCCTAGGCCTTTGGGAATGAACCTTGAGACCACCTCTACCCTAGATTGTGAAATCCATTCAGAAATTCCAAAGCTCAAGAACCGAAATGAACATCCCAACATACCATGGCATCTGGAAAGAGGTTAGGTTAGGCTGAAATCACTATCATAAACCGACAAAACCATGCCGTCTATAGCAAGAGAACTATACACCAACTTGCAAATCCATGCATGTCCAAACCAAATAGGAAATCACGCATAAAAATGGTTACCTGCAAGTATCCTTGTTGAAGTTTCATAAGTCCTGCTTGCCTTTCCTTGATCCTTACTTGCCTTTACTTTCCTTTCCTTGCTTTCCCTTTCCTTTGCTCCAAACTAGAGTGCTCCAAGAAACTCTAAGTGACCAAGAGAGTGAGAGAGAGAGAATAATGAGAGAGCTCCAAACTTAAACTTGAAAAAAGGCATGAACTGTTCCTCAGAAGCCTTTTTATGCGTGAGGCCTCTAATTTCTTCATTTTCCATTATTTTCCTTCAATTTCCTCCTCACATGCAACCTGCGACCTTTTACCTTCCTTTTCTTCTATTTTCCTTTATTTTCATAAATAAATGTGCCAAAATTTCTTTTTTTCCTTTTAATTCCTTTGCCTTAGCCTTTGCAAACTTTCCTTAGCCAAAACACACATTCAATGATGCCCATATATTTTCCCAACATCTAGCTTGGAATAAGTGTCCCTTAACCATGGTCTTATTTTGCCTTTATTATCTTTTATTACATTAACTTTTCACCAAGGTTGTTACAATCATCATTTTTAATCCTATTGGTCCTTATAAAGTTGGTTTTCGTTGTACATTTTTGTTTTGAGGCCTATTTTTTTCCTCAAAATTTATCTAATGCATTCTCTTTGAAATTGGTTTATGATATTCCTTTAGCCTACAAGTTGAATCATCTGAGGCTTTGCATGTGAGATTGTGAAGGAATACTGTGATAAGTCCTAGGCCAAACCAAAGATCCTCGTGTGGATTGATATAAGGATATTTCATGCAAATTATATGCCCTAATCACACTCTTTATAATCGAATAAAATTTCTGAAGATCAAGATTGAATCAAGGAAGTTTTGGGTAGTCCTTGAATAGATAAAATATCAGTATTCCTAAGGTCCTCTCTTGAAGTAAAAACAACAAAAAATTTAACCTTGGACATAACCCAGATGTAGTCGCTTCTCTAAAATGATTTTAACACTAGTTTGTGAGCACCTTCTAAACTTTTTTGAAGGACTTTCAGTCTTTGGTAAGGAAATTTGGGCACTGTAATTCTTTTGGAGAAACCCTTTTGATGAAAAAAGAAGCTCAATACCTTTGATAAGTTTCTTATGGTAGAATTTTCTATTATGGAAAGGGTACATAAGGTATGAAACCAGAAGCATGGTTTGATTTGATCTAATTACTAGAAATCAACGCATGCATCAAAGGTCAAAAGTTAATGATCATAATTGGTGTGTGGAAAATCTCAGAGATTATCTCAAATTGGAGTGGGTATCTAGCACTGTAGTATTTCATTTGTTAATTTATATTGGTTGAACTTGCATCAAAATATATTTGGGTTATCATTATACTATGTGTGAAAATTTCACAGTTTGCAAAAGTGTAATATTCATGCTTCAAGAAAGGAAACATTTAGGGTTGCAAAGTCATCCCTGATGTGTATAGTATCCATAGCATTAAGTGGATATCCATAAGTACACCCTACATGAATGAAGATTTCACTTATGAACATAGGTTATATTTGAGAAGGACGTTGATTGTTGCTAGAAGTTTTAGGGTTTGTATGTTTCTATTTGAACCACATGATGTTCTTGAAGCTTGTATACATGAATACTATGATTGGTAATGTTATTTTCCTTTGAGAGTTTGATTCCAGTAGTGTTGTATTGAATTTTGGATGTCAAGAATAGTTTTGTATGTCACATACATGCAAACTTGCTTACAATCTGTGTGCGAAGTTGACCTTGTCATGATTTATAGTAGTCTAGAGATAAATGTTTCCAGGGTATGAATATTGTTGTTGAAAGATTGATGATGTAGGATAAAGCTACAATAGTTAGGTTTGCAGTTAATATTCATTGTGAGCAGAAGAACAATTGGTGTATTTGATATTTTTTGGGGCAGTGTTTGCTAGACATTAGGTAGTGAACATGTTTTGTTGAAGAATTTTATGATTTCCTAGTATTTCATCTTGATATGCCAAGTAAACTTGCTTATTCAATGGTGCTTTGGTTTCACAGTTCTTGCAGAGATCAGATTGATTACTTATTAAAAATATGTGTAGTGAATTTCCAGAGTTTGATGTTGTTATTTTGTTGACATTAAGAGGTGTATGTTATTATTGATTATATTAGTATAAGGGAGTTGTTGTTAGTGTTTGATGTTGTATGTGCAGAGAATTTTTTTCATAATATTGAGCAGAGTTATTATGTTAGAGTGTTTTTCCATTTAGTTGATGAGTAGAAAAATATTGTTGGTTCTCTAGTTAGGGTTTGGTGTAGAAGAATATTTAATTGATTCTAGTGTTTGATGTAAATATTGAGTAGAGATAGATTTGATTGTCCAAATATTGCATTGCATATTATTTATTTTATTCCTGCGCATAGGTGGATCCTATCTAAAAATTGTGAAACATGTTCTATCGGTTGTTTAGGGTGGTAGGGTGGTGTTAGAGTAGGTTGGAGCCTACACGGGGTGTTGAAGCATCCTTCTAGTTGGAGTCAGTAAACAGGGTGTTGGAGCCTACAAACCAGGCATTGGAGTGTCCTTCTAGCTAGAGATGGTAAACCAAGGTATTGGAGCGTCCTTCTAGCTAGAGATGGTAAACCAAGGTGTTGGAGCGTCCTTCAGGTTAGAGCTTGTAAACTAGGGGTTGGATCCTCCTTAAATTGGAGCTAAAATTCTTGAAAGTTGTATCTTCCTAGTTGATGTAATTTATTGAAGACAAATATTAAGAAGCACTCAGTGGTTTTCTCCAGGAAGGGTTTACACCTAAAAATATCTAACGTATTGTCTTTTGTTGCGCATTGTTGAATGGTGTTGATGATTTCTTTATGTTTATTCGATGCTAATAATAATTAATGATATATAAAGTTTAAAATTAATTAATTTAAGAGAAATATTGATTCACCCTCTTAGTATTTCCAATACATTGCATTAGAGTCCATTTTTGAAAGAGTTACAAAGCATGTGAGATCAAAGGCAGAATGCATATGTTGTTTTTTTCTTAGAGTTTTGATGTGTGCGGACCAAGATGTATGCTTCCATTAATCCACTAGATGTCATGTATAGTTGAGTGCCTAGAAGACAAAGTATGAAGATATCTGAGTTGCTAGTGTTGCTAGGGTTTGTTTGTTGTAGAGAGCTTTTATTGATGCCATGTATAGCTAAGAGTAAAATGTTTATATTGATGTTAATGTATCCATTTTTTGCTAGAAAATTGATTGTTAGTTGTATGGTCAGGGAAATGTATTTTTAGAGATTGATGTATGCATATTGTTTCTAGGTTTTGACATCTTGTTGTGCATGTTGAGCAGATCTTGTTATTGAATTGTGTTATTAGGATTTCGTAGTGAGATGCATTTGTTGAGAAATTTTTTTAGGGTTTTACACAAAAATATTGCGATAGTGTATATAAAAACAGACAGTATAGTGACAAAGAAGAGGTAGTGCAACAAAAATGCAACAGTGGTATTGACAACATAGACACAAGAGTTATTGAAAATATTTGTTTCATAGTGATCACAACAATGATTATGTAGTGCAGTGATCAGGTTCAATGACTGAGTAGGGTAACCATTGTGATCTAACATATCTTTCTTTCTTCATGGTGGAAGGGTGGTGCAAGGTGGAGATTTAATTCTCCTTCAGGTTGGAGCCTAAGAACACTTCAGGGTGGCAAGGTGGTGTTAGGGAAGTAGATTGATGCTAGCAGAGTGTTGTAGCATCCTTCAAGTTGGAGCTGGTAAAGCCAAGGTGTTGTTGGATCCTTTTAGTTGGAGATGATAAAACCAGGGGATTGGAACTTCCTTTTATTCATTGCTAGAGAATATTATAATTTGTAGCTTCTTGTTGATGTAATATTTAGGACATATATTAAGAAGTGTTCGGTGGTTCCTAGTTCGGTGGTTCCCAAAACGGTTTCCACCTAAAAGTCTTGTGCGTATTCTTAATGATGTTATGCATTAATGAATGGTGTTGTTAATATTTACTATTTAATTGATATGATTAAAATTTCAAAAAGTTCCCAATATTCAATCACCCCCTTCTTTGTATTGGTGAATATTCCAATAATTAGTATCAAAGAAGGTTAATTCAATTACAACCTAACATCTAGAAGGTAGGTCTTGGGAGAATAGAGATGGTAAATTCAAGGAAGCATACCTCCAAATTATCAAAGGAAGTCTAAGCTATCGTAAAATATGTTACACCTGTTGAGGATAAATAGCTTGGTCCAGTTCCTTTGTTCAATGAAACAAGCTATGAATTTTGGAAAAATAGAATGTAAGCCTACTTGGGAGCTCTTGGATATGTTGTATGGGATTTACTTATTTCTGGAAACACGTCTACAAATGAATAAAAAAGGTACAATGCAAAAGAAATGAATGTTATTTTAAGCGCTTTTTCAAATTCTATGAAAACCAAAGTGGATCAACGTTCATTAGCCAAAATAATCTAGGAGAAGCTTCAAAATATCTACTTAAAGAAGTGTGCAGATCATGATGAAGATGATAATCATAGTCATGATTCAAATAAAACATATACTTAGATCAAATAATCCGACAATGATGAAGAGAAGAAACATAAGTGGATGTGCATTAGAGAAATTTTGAGGTCTAAAATGGGCCTCCTAAGGAATATTATAAAATAATAGTGGAAATAGTAAAACAATATTAGATTACATCATTAAATTTTAGAGGGATGAAAAAAACTACTTTTTAAACTTGTGTTTTCAACTTATCTTCCTACGATTTTACTCAAATTTCGAGCGGGAGTAATAGTTGGTTGTAGAATTTAATTCTTCATCCAAGGAGTACCCATGTTGCATACTTTCGATGGACCTTGCTACACAAACAATGAGAAATACATGAAAATAATTAATTGCAATAACATTTTTTCATGTATTTCACATTTTCCATGTAGCAAGGTCCATTGAATGTATGCAACATGGGTACTCCTTGGATGAGGAATTAAATTCTGCATCCAACTAGTGTTCCTGCTCGAAATTTGAGTAAAACCATGGGGAGATAAGTTGAAAAAATATATATATTTTATTTTATTTTTTTATCTTTTCACTTTTTTACTCTAAAAATGGTGAATCATCCCCCATGGTTGACATCATCATTTTAAATCCTGTTGGTTCTTTTAAAGTTGATTTTGGTTGTACATTTTTGTTTTGAGGCCCATTATAGACCTCAAAATTTCTTTAATGGAGAGATAATTGATCAGTGCATTAAGTGATCTTAGAAAAACAAAGAAGAAAAATCGTATGCTTAAAGAAGAATTTTCTATCCTAAGACATCAGGTAGAGGAGCTCGAAAAGAGAGAAAAAATATTGAAAATCTAGGTTCAGGACTATGAGATAGGATTTAATCAAAAGAAAAAAGATATTGACACAACTCTTGTTGAAATAAACAAGCTCAAGGAATGGTAGAAGGAGAAATTTCAAGAATCTAAAAAGAAGAATAATGTCATTGAAGAAAAGGAACAAGAAATTGTTTGCTTAAAGATGTAGACAAAAAAACAGGTGAAGATCCATTCAACAAAGGCATAAATTCAAAGGCCCCAAAGAGAAAGATTGAAGAGAATCCTAAAAGAAAAATAGTCAACTTTCAATGGACAAATAAAAGTGAAAGCCATAATAAGATTGAAAATTTTGTTTGGGTAATCAATGACAAGGATCAACAAAGGACTGAACCTCCTCCAAAGAAGAATGTCTTCAGAAGATCAAAAACATCAAAGCAAGTCATTTCATCCAGGTATCCTAGTATATTTATTGGTTATTGTTTTTCATGTACAAATTTTGGGCATAAGGTTAGGGATTGCAAATCTTATGACAATAATGATTACCAAGGTCTTTATCAAAACCCTAGAAGCAATTTTATAAGAACACAATGTAGATCCCCAAATGGCCCCATAAAAAAAAAGTATATGTCAGATGCTTTGTCATTCAGGTATCATACAAAATGATTCAAATTACATAACTATGGACACATATCTTGTGATTGCAGAAGCATGGTGAAGTATACCATAAGGGAAAACACTAATATCAAGTACAATAATATTTGGAGAAGAAAATAAAAGCAAGGAGAATAGGTGATTGAAAAATCTCAGAGGTCATGCCCTTAGGAGTTGTAAAGTTTAAGACCATGATATCTCTAAAAGTATAAAGGAAGATGTCAAGTTTTAGAATCATCTTGAAACAAAGCAGGTTCATATATCATTCTAAGCAATCTAGCTTGGAGACTCACTGTACTATGGATGTTGAAGAGGGGGAGTTTAAGTAGCAGTTATTATAGATTTGAAGAGTTATCCTATGGGTAGCCAAAATTGGGAAGGAGACAAAGTTTTGGAATGTCTTGTGTAAGATGGGTTGATGATTGTATTGCAACATATTTAAAGAAGTTTTCATAATAGTAAAGAGGTAAAACAAATCATCGTGATCATTATATAGGTAAATTTTCAGTTAAGCATTTTGACAGATGAAATTTGAATGGGAAGCTATGAGAGACACAATAAGATGGGGGGAGAGAAACTATCAGGGGAAGAAAGGAAAAATGCATGAAGCCATAGAAAGATACATTGTCAAGTGGATTTAACCTTTGCCATTGATTTCAAAAGGGAATATAAATCAAGATATAAATATCATAAGGATGGATAAGGGGGAATAGTTATTGCGGGGGGCATATGAGTGTTTCCATCAATGAAAATGGGGGAGATTGTTGTTGAGTCAAATTATAAACTTATAATTTGATTAACATAAATCATCAACCCAGGACAAGTAAGCTTGTGAGATGTTGCGCAAAATATATGCAGGCTTAACATTATGAGTGTTGATTAATCTAACTAGTCAACCATACAAAACCAATGCCTCTTTTTTGCATCAATCATTTAGTAGCAAAGGCTATGTATTGGATTGAAACATCCCTCCACAACTCTTAATATTGTTGATGTTGATTAGGAAAAGATAGAAAAAATCAAACTTGTAGAAAACTCATAAATTCACTCAACATTATAAATCAAATATTGATTAAATGAAATCCACACATTAACATGAAACTCATTCATTCAATCATTTTTTGTTGATATATTAGAAAGAGTACATTAGCTGTAAGAACAGATTATTACTACATAACATAAATAAAATGTATACACACTAAACTACAGGAGTTGTGAGCAAAGGGGACCCTCCCTTACTCACAACCCCTTCAAATTAGAAGATCTTGCTCAATGAAATATAAAAACATATAATATTGTATTAATTTGAAAAGATAATAGTTGAGTACAATCTGATATACAATATCAGATGAAACCAACCCAGTAACCCCCTACCATCTAAACTAGAACAAAATTTATACAAATGTAAAAGCCCATATGTGGCTTGAAGTAAGGAAATCTACTAATCTAAGCCATTGGCTAACACTCCTTTTATGAAATATCAAATTTAGCCATACTGAGTCTAATCCATGACTAAAAGCATGGATTAGATGAAATTGGTTACATGGCTATAACTTTCCTCCATACGACCAATGAGAGAAGGTATGCAAATATAGGTGGTTTCGTTGGTGGATCTGAAACGACCAATAGGACAACATCTATATGTGATAGATTCCCCACAAAACCCATGATCCCATTTTATTTAGAAATTCATGGAACATAGCTAACCATCAATTTTGCTACAGGAAATCTAGGTGGTTGCAGGAAATCCATGTCTACGGGAATTCCATAGCGTCTATAGGAAATAGAATCGCACAAGCTGTCTGTAGGAAATGCGGCCCTGTTTCGAATCAAAATAAATCTGCACAAGAACTCTAGATTAGTTGGCATAATAATTAAATAAAGAACTACTAGCTTTAAGGAATTCTTCGAGTTAAGGTAAAAGATGCTTTTTCATGTTATTTTTCATACCTTCAACATACGACACCCTTTTGGAAAAAACCTAGGTATTATAATTGAAATAGGCATAATAGGGGTTAAAGATAGTTCGAAATGGGAGAGGTAAAGTCTAGAAAAGGTGTCAAAATTGGGAAAAACCAAGCCCCAACATCTCCCCCACACTTAGCTTCTTGCATGCCCCTTATGCATGAAAAAATAGTGTATCTTCCACAAAGAGAAAAAGAAAAAGGAAATCATTCCTTGTCCCCAGCCGCAACTATTGTAGCCAACTGATCTGCTACCGCTGCCAACTGGTCCAACTAGTTACCACTGGATTCTCCAGGAATTTGACCCTTGTATAATTCATTCTTCTTTTTCAGATGTTCAATCCAAGCCTGCTTCGTTTAAATAATTTGGGCTTCTTTTTAAACCCATTCCTCATGTTCTTTTTGTATATGCAAGTTGTTCTCTTTTAGGATCTCAATTCTCTCTCAGAAATGGTGAGCTCAGTGATGATTTCTTCAAATTCCTACAGAGACTACCTCTTCAACGGGGTTACTTCCCCTTCATGATGTCCTTGGGGGGATTGAGTCAAACCAAGGTCCTCCTCTGCTTGTTGTTCTCTTGTTGTGTCATTCCCGCTTCCATGTAGCGAGAAGTCCTAGAAGGACATTACTTCTTCACTGATGAACTCAGTTGACTCTATCTTCTCTTTACCTTTGGGTGGGACATGATGTTTCTCCTTCTTTTTTTCAGGTGTCATAGGAAACACTTCTACATCTGCAGTATCCCTTATAGCCAGCTAAACAGCCTGGCTCCTGGCAAATCTCTTAGCATAGGTGGAAGTTCCATTCTTTGACGTAGGCCTTTTTCCCGCAGTCTTCCCTGTCACCACCACTTCTTCGTCCTTTTTTTCTTCCTTCATTTGTAGGCCAAGGGTCCGAGGCTTATTCTTCTTCGGTTTTTCTATAGGCTTCTTCTTGGCAGGCTTTGGAGAATCAAGGTCATCTTTTCCTTCCTTCTTTACTAGTGGCCCATGATTCTGTGGCTTCTTCTTCAATTTTTCTACTGGTTTTTCCTCTCTAGACTCTAAAGGGTTAGTATTTATCTCCCGCTTTTTCCTTTATCTATATCCCACATGGTTGCCATGGTATTTGAGGTTCCATTACATAAAGTGCATTGCCATCTCCTTGATCTGCTATATATGCTACTTTAATTTCAGGAAGTGAAGGGAATTGATTAGTGGAATTCTTAGCTTTACAAATTTGGCATACCTCTATACTATCTGCAGGACATTCCCTCAAGGCATGCTTCTTCCTGCATTACGAACAAAACATGGCCAGGGATTTCTCTAGTTCCTCTTGTTTTTCCTCTTTCTTCTTAGCCTACAAAACATCTAATTAAGAAGATAATGTGGTAAATATATCAGTTTTAAAATTTTCAAATAAATTATCCATTTCAACTCTAGTTACTCCAACTCCAGCAACTGACTTAACAAGCTTGGAAGAAGTATCTCTTGTTCCTCCTCCAACTTTAGAATTTCCTCTTGAATATCGCTGACATATCTCACATACCTCATCATAGCCCAACTTTGATATATCACCTCCTCCCATTAAGTTCAAAATCTCCAGAGATTCTAGTCTGATTGCTCTGAGAAAAATTGTTCTTTTAGTATCCTTTCTTAGTTGATTCATCTTGGATCTCTGTAGATTATACTGAAATCTCTCCACCAAGTCCTACCCCTCCTTCTGAGTCATGCCAAAAATTTCTTCTCTGAGCTTCCTAGTCTCGCAATAATCTTGATATTTCTTCAAGAATACCTTTTTTATTTCATCCCAAGTTGTAATGGAGTTTGAAGCCAACCCCATAAACCACCTGAGAGCTACATCCTTCAATGTTGCAGGAAAAAATTCAGCTTCTGAGCATTGGAAGAATAGTCATAGCTCCTGCATAATATGTCAAACTTGAACAAAAAGGCATCAGGATCTTCACTGGGAACCCCACGAAAGTTAGGCAAAGCTGAGGGACAAATATTCTTCATCTAGCTAGCTCCACCAGCCTCCCTGATAGGGAATTCGAATGTGACCAGTTCTTCTTCCTTCTCATCATATCCATCTGTGTGACCAGTCCCCTCTTCATGAGACATTCTGGACCAAAAGGAAGTGGGGCCTTTGTAAACTATAGATTCTGTAGAATCAATGGTTTGAAATTCTGGTTCTTACATAGGATTGATAGGGAATTCCTTTTTAGGCTAACCACTGAGCAAATATGTTGTCTTCCTTGTGAGAGGAGATTCAAAATGGGCAACAACAAAAGATTTTCCTGCAGAAGCTACTACTGTAGAAGTAGGAATATTATCTGGGCTATTTTTAGGACCATACACCTCCTGTCTAGACTCTTCTTCCCCCTCTGCCTTATATCTTGCAGACTTCTTTTTCCTTGCCAGTGTATTAGTAAATGAAGTGGTGCTCACACCACCACAAAAGACATTTGCAGATGTTGGACCCTAGCATCTACTATGCAAACAATTTCAAAGAAAATTACTTGCCAAACAATGAGGACACGGCTTTGGCAAATTTCTAACCTCCTCAAGCGTGTAGGCTTTTCCCTTCATCTTACCACTTTGATTCCCCCAATCTTGAAAATTCCAAACAATACATGTGATACAAAAACACCTCAGTATTATCCCTTAGCATCTCCCCAGCAACGATGCCAAAATGTTGAGTCAAATTATAAAATTATAATTTGATTAACATAAATCATCAACCCAAGGCAGGTAAGCTTGTGAGATGTTGCGCAAAATATATGCAGGCTTAACACTGTAAGTG
Organism: Pinus taeda; assembly: GCA_000404065.3. NCBI lineage: Eukaryota > Viridiplantae > Streptophyta > Pinopsida > Pinales > Pinaceae > Pinus > Pinus taeda. The sequence continues at coordinate 61,323 of APFE031039765.1, forward strand.
TTGAATAATCTAACTAGTCAATCATACAAAACTAATGCCTCTTTTCTGCATCAATCATTTAGCAGCAAAGGCTATGGAGTAGTTTGAAACATCCATCTACAACTCTTAGTATTTCTGATGTTGATTAGGAAAAGATACAAAAATTCAAGCTTACAGCAAACTTGGAAATTCACTCAACATTATAATTCAAATCTTGATTAAATGAAATCCACACATTAACATGAAACTCATTCATTCAATCATTTGCTACTAATATATAAGAAAGAGAACGTTAGCTATAAGAACATATTATTACTACATAATAGAAATAAAATACATACACACTAAACTACGAGAGTTGTGAGCAAAGGGGGTCCTCCCTTACTCACAACCCCTTCAAATTAGAAGAGCTTTCTCAATGAAATAGACAAAACATATAATATTTTATTAATCTAAAAAGATAATAGTCGAGTACAATCTGATATACAATATCAGTTGAAACCAACCCAGCAACCCCCTACCATCTAAACTAGAACATAATTTATACAAATACAAAAGCCCATATGTGGCTCGAAGTAAGGAAATCTACTAATCTAAGCCATTGGCTAACAATCCTATTACAAAATATAAAATTTAGACATACTGAGTCTAATCCATGACTGAAAGCATGGATTAGACGAAATTCGTTACATGGCTGTAGCTTTCCTCCATACGGCCAATGAGAGAAGGTATGCAAATTTGGGTGGTTTCGTTGGTGGATCTCAAACTAACAATAGGACAACATCCATATGTGATAGATTCCCCACAAAACCATGTTTCCATTTGATTTAAAAATTCGTGGAACATAGCTAACCACTGATTTTGCTACAGGAAATCTAGGCAATTGTAGGAAATCCTTGTTTGCAGGAATTCCGGAGCGTTTGTAGGAAATAGGATCGCACAAGCTGTTTGCAGAAAATTTAGGCTTGTTTCGAATCAAAGAAAATCTGCACAAGAACTCTAGATTAGTTGGCATGCTAATTAAATAAATAATAGCTAGCTTTAAGGAATGCTTCAGGTTAAGGTAAATGACACTTTTTCATGTTATTTTACATACCTTCATCATACGAAACCCTTTTGGGAAAAACCTAGGTATTATAATCAAAATAGGCATAATAGGGGTTAAAGATAGTTCAAAATGGGAGAGTTAAAGTCTGGAAAGGGTGTCAAAATTGAGCAAAACCAAGCCCCAACAATTGTTGAATGGTATTGTCATTAATGTCAAAGTCATTTTTTGAATGATTATTATATATATCAGTGGATTTCACTAATTGGAAGTTCTAATGGACAAGAAGACCTAGAAGAAAAGGAAGCCTAAAAGCTTAGAATCCCCTGTGGCATGACCAAGCTACCAAGAATTTGTTGAGGTAAATGAATGGGAAGAACAACGATTTTGATCACGAGACAATCATCACTTGATTGTGCTCTTCATTTAATTTCTAATGGTAGGTTTCACATAACATGGTTCTTCTCGGTTGAGGAGATATGTTCATTTGAAGTCAATGTGCACCCCAATGCATGGGCCAATTCCCCAAAGCCAACACAAAAAAAATCATTAAAAATGACTATATTGTATCACTTTCAATAAAAATAAAATTTTCCAGTTGACTCCATGAAAAATGGAAATTAATTTATTTAGGGATAGACCAACCACAACTAAGCCTCCCCCCTACTTGACATCTATATATTGAGGAATTTTCTTAGTTTTTTTATGCAAAAAAAATTATGAATTATTTCCTGAAAAAAAAAACTAAGGCCGAGGACAATATTGAAGCAAAAGAACATATGTTTGGGGTTTTATTTTTTTGGTTGCTTACTATAAGACTAGGATTTATTCTGGTCTGTGAGAAATTTCATTCTTTTTTTGTTTGATTCTTGTTGTGGTACAAGAAAGGAACTAGGGCCTTACCAATCCACTCACCCCAAATGTATACTCTCATCTCAAGTTGATTTCTATAAATTTTGGTGTTGCATTTTAAACCCATTCTAAGTGATTCACAATTGATATGAGAACTATGTTCAAGGATGTAACCTTTCAATAAGGCTAAATTTGCTCCATAGCCAAAGACGAGTTTTTTTGAAAGGTATTCATCTGATCCCTATGAGTTTTACCATCAAGCAAATAAGTAGAATCTTTGTAATAGAAGCATCATCTCATCCTGGGAAAAAAAGATTTTTTCTCACTATTTCGGTGAAGGATTTTGTTCAATCTCTTATGTCTATTAGAACACTATGTCTATGTGTGTGTGTTGCATTTACAAGAAATATGCTTTGTGATCAAAGTGTCGAATGCATACCTTTGTAATGTATTCAATTCATGTGGTTTCCTACATTGACACAAATGATGTGAGAAATTTTTAATGACTTACAGTACACTTTAGAGGGTAATTTATACAATTGTGCAAGGTCAATCTACGTTTTTGGTCCATTGACAATGAATGATCTGTAGTGGAGTGTGGAGCGATTGATCTACACAAGTTTTGAGCGATTGATCCATGAATATGTTTGTGCGAGTTTAATGGCAGTGTCATCATAGAGACATGTTGCATTATTTAAGTTTGGTTGAACACACCTTTGCATTGGTTTAGTATGAATGTGCATGTGTTGTTTTGGATCAGTATGCAGAAACGTGAATTGGACACTTGATGGTAGGTCTTTGTAATGTTATTCTTTCACATAGAGTGTGAGAACCCCTATACGTGATTAAGATAGTAATACGCCTTAGATATTGTATCATGGATCAACTTGTTATGCATGGAAATAAATCCACCTGTGGAATTGGGAACCAATTTAAACACATTTATCATTTACCAGTTGTATGTTTATGTGAATAAGGAAAATTTTGACAGATTATTTATATCCGTGAATTGTATCATAATCCATTTGTGAAATATTTGTAGATCATATGAGATTAGAGGCATAATTTTTAAATTGATATATGTGGTTGTGTTTTGAGAGTTTTGATGTGTGTGATGAGGCTTCCTAGGAGTGAGAACAGCGAGTGACATTTTCAAAAGCTCCCAGGTTGAGAGAAATTGTGTATATAATATATATTTTTATATATTTTGATGCGTATATGCCAAAAAAAACATGTAGACTGATGAATTAGATACAAAAAAGCATAAAAACATGGATTGAACCATATAACATGAATCATCTAGAAGTTATAATCTTCAATAACCACATGTCCACAAGTTACATGTTACAACATATCGAGTCTCATGATTCATCAATCTTAAAGTTTCAAGCTTTCATAATTCAATAAATAAAAATTTTCATTACAAATTTGTACTTGTAACCATTACCATTACCAAACTATAACAAATAATATCAAACATGAAACGAAACCTTTCAACTTTCAACTTTCACGAAGCATCGTATTCATAATTCGTTACAATGAGTTATAATTGCCAACTTCAAACTTAAATTGTCATATATTGTTTACAAAAAATATCATAATAAATATGAAAGGGTCAACATTTGTAAAAACTACTATAAACTATAAAATACAAGTCAATTTATTATCTACTGCTTCCTCTTGCCATGAGAAATTTCTAATTTATTTTCTCGTGATCCACTGGGAGTCTCCTTCCACGTAGTATGACAACCATGTATAAACTAGAAGGAATATGACCTCCACGTGAGTTTGTAGATCATGGGGGATTCACTCAATGAACATCTGACATATCACGTGTGTCCGTGGTATACTAAACAATATCCCTAATTTGACTATATATTGGAAAATACCTCTAAAAATCACATTATTTAACCCCCTACCAATATGAACACAATACACCTTCCCAACTTTAAAAACTCCTACTTTCACTAGATATTGTAGGTATCCATTTTCTCACTAATAATTTTGTATACCCCTTTATATTTTTTCATTAACTTTGAGCTCCATCTTTTATAATTTCCAATATAAAAATCCTTTTCCTCCTCTTATATGCTCAATATATTATGTCATTCTTTCCTCAATATATATCCACCAATTTAAACACACATGGTATGGTATTTCTCTCCCGGTGGATCCCTTATGCAGCAGATGGAGGTGGATACAAAGCTTGTGGAACTCGATCACGACTACTAGATGATGGGGTGGCATGGTTGTTTTTGCTTCATAATCATCTTTCAAACGTTTTACTTCCAATTCTTTTAAATGTATAGATCCATCCACAAAATTATCCTCCTCTCGGTTGCTGTCCCAAGTCATATATGATGTATCATCATGAGTCCACTCACAATAATGTGTCAACAACCTCAAGTTGTAGTGCACAAAAATGAAGCTTTCTACCTTAATTTCATTGAGGCATTTTCTTCTCACATTATGGATGAAGCTATATTAGAGAAATTTTGAGGTCAAAAATGAGCCTCAAAACAAAAATGTATAACCAAAATCAAATTTATAAGAACCAATAGGATTCAAGATGATGATATCAACCATGGGGAGTGATTCACCATATTTGGAGTAAAAAAAGTAAAAAGATTAAAACATAAAAGAAAAATGAAAATACTTTTTTCAACTTGTATTTTCAAGTTATCTTCCTAATGCTTTACTCAAATTTCAAGCGAGATCTCTTGTTGGATGAAAATTATAATTCCTCATCCAAGGATTAACGATGTTGCATACTTTTGATGAACCCTGCTACAAGAAAAATGAAAAATACATGAAAAAATTTATTACAATCACATTTTTTCATTTCTCATTTTTTTTGTGTAGTAGAGTCCATTGAAAGTATGCAACATGGATACTCCTTGGGTGAGGAATTAAATTATGCGTCCAAAAAGTGATCCCGCTTGAAATTTGAGTAAAACTATAGGGAGATAAGTTGAAGATACGAGTTGAAAAAACACTTTTATCTTTTTTCCCTCTAAAAATTGATGTTGCAATCTAATCTTATTTTATTATTTCTAATATTATTTACAATATTCCATAGGAGTCCCATTGTACACCTAAAAATTTCTCTAATAAGATGCTCTCACACCTCTCTGTAGAAGAAGTATTGCCAACTTGTGAAAGCACTTTTATTGCCAATTTTATCAAATTTCCCCCACTACCATACATGTTTGGCACCATGTGGCAACATCCATTTTGTCCCTATCTTCCATTGCATGCAAAGAACCAAACACTCCAATTTGACTGAAGTATTTGCCTAATTCTCCATGAAATATAGCACACTCCTCCCTTTCATGGACCGGTTTGTCTAATGTTGCCATATACCCAACTTGTACATCTGGATATGTATGGGGTTTGGTTCTAACCCCACCCCTAGGTGCATGTTTTCCCAACCAAGATAGAGAATAGTATTTTAGCATAAGGATATATACCAAGGCATGTAGTGGAACATTAATTTTATCACACAATGTACACACATATTTGTAAATATGATCATACAAGATGGGATCTTTTGGTTGAGCAATATATTTTATTTTCCCGAACATGTTATCCATTTTCTCATACACCTCCCCAATCACCAGTGCATTTGTATCTACAAAATAAATCATGCTATAAATGGGCTTCGTGTATTACAAAATATCCCTCACACGTTGTTACCGGGAATAGTGTCCACTCGGATGCTACTATTCCCACTAAGACTGGTAGCTATCTTAGAAACAAACAAGTAAAGTCTACTTTCATTTTCCTTTATGAAAATAGATAAGAGTGG
>APFE031039765.1:68065-104118 GCA_000404065.3 Pinus taeda
CTTGTTCCTTTAGGCAGTGAAGCAACACTTTTAGGGACTTAGGAGCCTTCAGTTTATGGACATTTATGATTGGGGTTGAAGTGCCCAAAAATGTCTCTAACATACGTGCCCAACATAGACCATCAAGAGTGGTCTCTTCCACCTCTTCAAAATCTTCTCTGTCAGTCGCAGTTAGAGCCATGTCCTTTAATACTTTCCAATGTGAACTTGATACCATGCTAGCCAATGACTCTCTCACCTTCAAAATGCATATGAAGGTGAGGTAATAGCTATAAAATATAGTCTTCCCAAGCTTCAGTTGATCCAACCTTGAGTGAATCTGGAAAATCCAATGGGTATTGCTATGATTGTGTTGATTGTTGGAAAATCTTTGCCTCAACATCGGGGAATACCACCTGGTCGAAAACTTACGGAAGCTCCTTTTCCATTGGAATTGGTGGGTACGATTGGGGATAAAGGGACAAGTTTCCCATTTAAAGAGATATAATAGAATAATAGAAACAAAATGAGACTAATGGAATGATTTAAAAGCTAAATATGATATCACTGAATAAACTTAATCTACTTACTTCCCGTGCACAATATCTATTTATATGCAATTCATAAAAATATTTCACAAAGCATGCAACAATATAGATCATTAAACACTTTATGAAAGGAAAAATAATAAGATAAACTAAATTAATTAAATAGTTAATTAATTTAGTTGATTAAAACTTAATCACATATAAGATCTCGTTATCTCATATACAATCACAAATTATACAATCCTACACATCAATAGTGACAATTTCTGACTGTTTTCAAAGCATTCATATAATGAAATAACACATAAGAAATTCACTATCTATCTTAATGAAACATAGCTGAAATTTAAAGATAATAGTACTTGATACATCAATACTCTGCTCATGGAAAAGATAGCTTCCAGTTCATCTTCTCAATTAGATAACTTTGGATTTAAACAATAGTGCAAGTTCAAAGTTGTCTATCAAAATTTTAGAACCTCTTTCTAAATGCATGTGAGGGTTTTAAATAGTCTATTAATATTACAAAAATAGTAAATAAAAGTATTAAGAAAAATATTCAACAAACTAAGCTAAAATAAAGCAAAGATAAAGATATCAATATGTTGCAACAAGAAATTCATGATTGTGCTTCAGGCTGACTCTTCATTCGTTCTTTGAGTCCACATATGTCTGTCATTGGCTTTAGTTGGGGGGATTAATCAGATGCATGTGTATCTACCTCGTAAATACTGCATCATTGAGTTATGGAAGAAGTTCAGTCATTGCATTAGAGAGACACCTTAGCACTAGCCATTGACTATATGGCTTCACCAAGAAAGCCAATAACTTTCAAGGTTTACTTTTGATAAACTCAGGATGTCTTTGACCTTCTTCTTGGACGTTTCTGCCATGACTATTTTAGATCTTTGATATCTATGAAGGTGTCCTTTGGGAATTCATGTATTAGATTGGCCTGCAATAAGGTATCGCTGATATATTCAGTGAAGTTTGAAGCAATATTTCTGACTCTAATAATATCCATTTTTGTTTGTTTCATTTTGATATCCTAGTCACCAAAAATGATGTCCTTTTGATATTCTTCAATTCGAGGGAGATCAGCTGATCTTCCTTTAGCACTGTCTTGCCAATCTATATGCTCAAATATTTTCTCATCAAGTTTTTCATAGAATGTCCACAGATCGGATAGTTGGTTAACTAAATAATCACTAGTCTTACCCAAATCATGAATTAAAGTTAATTTGTGACAAAATACAACTTGTTGCTTTGTAAGGAGTGTATCAAGTTCTCCTGCTTCCATTCGAACTTCATTTATCTCTGGATTTTCCTTCAATTGGTTAATCCTTTGTTGCAGTTGTTGTACATGTGCATCTTTGTCTTTGATTTCAAATTCAAATTTTAGTTTTAAGTCATTAAAACTTTTTTGTAATTTGGCAAGTTTTGCTTGCCATTGTTGCTCAATCACCTGTTTTTCATTATGGATATCTTGTTCTAACTGAATAATCCTCTGGTCTTTTTCCTTCAAAAGTAATTTAATTTCCGCTACTTTATCAATAGTAGCACTAGCATAAGCTCTTGCAAACTATGAAAATTTGTTTAACTCTTTGTCAAGGGTTGGTTGTCTTCTTTCCAGAGAACTTGAAAAGGAGTTTCGTTTGAAACTAGGTGTGTGCTTGTTCCGTCTTTCTCTTCTTTCTTGACTTGCTCATTACTGTTTTATGTTTTGGAGTATAAAATCCACCCAAAGGAGGGATTTCTTCATCTTTTAGGTCTATCTCTGTCGTAGGAAACGCTGGGATAATTTCCGTATACTCAACAATAGTAGTTTTATTGGGAACCTCAACAACAATAGTTTTTTGGGAGTCTTGGGAATAGTAGTTTTTTCGAGAGCCTCAGTAGTGAACGAGGTTGTCCCCTTAGCTTCTGGATCTTGCTATGTTTCTTTGTTGACTATAGTATTTAAATCCTGAGTTTCTTCATTTGATAAGACACGATTAAACTCCTCCCACACTTCATCCAACTTATTTTCTTCTTTGAATTTCATCGTTTGTGCAACAGCTTCATTAGCTATCTCTGAGACTTTAGAAATAATTGGATCATTCAAAGAGGAAGTTGATGTATTTGAAACTTCAAGATCCTATCGAGATTGCCTTAACAAAATTTCTGGCAGATGGGCTATTCTCTGATTATGGTATTGATTGAACTTAATCAATTCTTTGGGGGTTAGACGTTTTGCTGCCAACTTTTCAACCATAGAATACTCTAGAACCATCTCAAATAAATAATCAAATTTATCAGGCTTGCTTGAAAACTGCCTGATTCTTTCTTGTGTCATGACCTCCTTTGCGACACCATTAGGATCAAACCATTACCAACTTTTTGGTAGGCAATTTCTTTGGTCAATAATTTATCTAGGACAAAAAAAGGCAAAGCATGAGTATGGGCAAGGCTGCCAAAAACTCGAATATAAGTAGATGATTCTTCCCCGAACCACTTTCCTAATGGTTTTAAGTCTCTATTAGCTTCAATGGTGAGTCTAGGTGTTTTTCTACCAAAGACCTCTTGGAATGGGGAGTATAATTCCATGACATATTTTATAAAAATGAGGATGATACTTGGTTTCCCATAGGATATCAAGGTAAACATGAATAGGGGTAGGGTATTTAATTGTCCACTTCCATCTTATATATGGGAAATCATAAGAAAAAAAAAATAGCATCCATGATATAGGCACTCATAAAGAAAGGCGGAGAAGTCCTCTCAATAACATTATGCTTTTGTCTATTGTTGATCAGTGGTTGTCATTGATGTCAACCCAGGCAGCACCAGGGCCTACCCCGATCTTGCATAGGAATTTTTACTTCACAACTTACTCTATTCTGAGTCAAGGATTTTTACTTGGATTCTACTCATCGAGATGTTTCCGTTGATATATGACACGCCAAGTAATTCTTCGTGGTTTGAGAGATATGCATGTTTGAAGTTAGTAACCCTAGTTAGTGGGCTAAAACACTATGGGGTTGTGGCATAGCACTCATAATTGGTTGTGGTCATTTTATATTCAATAATTAATATAAAACAAATTGCTCCTAAAATCCCTCCAATTTTCACTTGTTGAGGATCCTCTTAACTCAAGACATTCATATAAATAATGACCCTCATATCCTCCTCTAGTAGGGATTTTGTGGCTTAAAACAGGACATCGTGGTATTTTCGCTATAAATTTTTATCTGTGACGAAATATTCATGAACCCATTTGAGAAGAAATCTTGATGAACCTCATGAAAAAATTTCAAATCTTGATTTGCTATATTTTCGGAGATATGGTCTTAGGAGGTTAGGGTTTTTGCAGGCTCCCGAATTCCATATCAAACAGGTGACGTTGGGAAAATCGTAATAACTTTCTCTCAGAGAATTGGATTCAAATTTCATAAAAATTCACAGAAAGAGGACTAACTATAGTTTGTTGAGTAGTGTTTTCAAGGTCGAAGGTCACAAAAGTGACATGTGGCACTTCATACAAGTTCGCTCTACTAAACCAGTCTATAATCATATCATCATGGGAGATTGGGCATAACTCTTGCTTGAAGAACCAAATCTTGATTAGACCTATGGGGTTGGAAAGAGGCCTCATGGGGCTACCAAAAAATGAACTTTCAGACCCTAGAGATCCAAAATTACATAGATACAACATATTCAATATCGAGCTCCTAGAAGGCAAGAAAAAGCATGCATTCAAGGATCACTGCAGTAAGGGCCACACATCAACAGTTAAGGATAAGTCTCCTACAACAAGGTATGTATGATTAGTGTTTACATAATTACATACTAAGGACAATTTAAGTACATACAGGGTCTCGGTTATATCTCTATGTCTCTATATGTCACAATTAGTTTTGATACCACATTTCGGATGTCCTATTCTTCACACTACACATTTTATGCTACATATTCTTGATGCTACACCAAGTTTGCTAAATCTATATGATGTTGTAAGTTCATGTTACTTGTCTTGTCATAGTTTATAGAATGGTCTCCCTTGTTGTACTTAGAACTTAGTCCATCACAAGTCTAGGGTCTGTCATCAGTCTTTATTGTATATATCTTTAGGTCTGTTTTGGATATAGTCTTGCATAAAGTGCAAGCTTATATCAAGAGTGGGAATCTTTGTCTACTGCTACAACAAGTCAACAAAAAAAGTGACAAGCACACTTCAGGTACGCATTGTAATTTTAATTTGTATTTATTCATTATTATGCACTTACATGTGTTTTGCAGGCAGAGGTAAGTTGAAGGGTATTTTGTTTTGTTTTGGGATTGGTCTCACTAGGAAAATTTTGCATGCAGGTAGAACAAGATTCAAGTACAACTTCAAGCAAAGATTCAAGAGCAGAAGTATCAAATCAAAGGAAGCATTGCAGTGGGACATCATTTCAAGACATGACATCCAAGTGAAGAAGTGTCAAGGCCAAGACTCATTATTGTAAAGTTGTAAAAGATTCATTTGTAAAGTTTCATCATTGGAAGAGTCATTATTGTAAAAAAGTCAATCTTCCTAGAGTCGAAAAGGCATTATTGGGAGGTATATGAGTCTTTGTTGGGATGATGTCACGGTTGGGTTGCAGGTCATAATGTGATTGAGTGTTCGGTCAAAATCATTGTAAATCATATTGTATCGTGCATCGTTGTCATTGGTAGGGGAATCCACACTCTTGTCTGATTTCAGTCATTATAGGTTGGAAGGGAGGTGTTAGGTTAGTGCATGAAGTCGCCTACAGGTTGGAGCCTATGAACACTTCAGGGTGGTAGGTTGGTCTAGGATGTTGGGGCATCCATTCAATTAACTACTGAAGGAACCAGGGCATTGGGGCATCCTTCTAGTGGGAGCTGGAGAAGAATTATTTTCTAGAATTCTAGAAAGTTGTTACTTTCATTTCAGTTGGGGCTGAAGATTAAAGAATTTATTAGAAAAGTGTTTGGTGGCTTTTGACTCGGAGGGGGATTTCCACCTAAAACTCTTCTACTGTGTTCTTTTATTTACTGTTATTACTGCATAAACATTAATAATAATTGAATATTAACTAATGCTCTGAAAAGATTTAAAGTGCTAATTACTAAGGAATACCGATTCACCCCTCCCCCCCCACCCCCCTCAGTATTTCCAACAACAATTGGTATCACAGCTTGGTTCCTTCAATAGCAGTCTAACAACTAGAAGGATATCATGGAGTATACTAAGAATATAGTTCCTTTGTTCAATGGAAATAACTATGCACTTTGGAGTGGAAGAATGCAGGTTCATTTGTTGGTGCAAGGCTACAAAGTATGGGAAATCATTGACAAACGATTCACACTGACCCATGATGAACAAGGTAAGAAAAATATGGTATATGATGCAACGGCTAATGATCTTATTATTAGTGGGCTTATCGAATCTATTTATCTTAAGGTATTGAGTTACAAAACTGCTAAAGAGGTATGGGCCAAGCATGAAAATATATATGCAGGTGACTCAAAGGTGAAAGAAGCAAAGCTTCAAACTTTCAGGGAAAAATTTGAGAAACTAAAAATGAGGGAAGATGAAGATATTGTTGCATACTTTCAACGTGTTGATGAAATAACAAATACATTGGAAGGTTTGGGAGAACCTGTTAAAAAAAAATTGTTTTCCGAAATATCCTCAGAACCTTTCCAACAAGATTTAACCCTAAGGTATCTGTCTTGGAAGATAGATCGAATCTCACCAATCTCAGCATAGATGAATTTCATGGAATTATTACGGCATATGAAATGAGGATTGAAGAAGAGGATGGCACTTCTCACTTAGAAACAACATTTTCCGCATCCAAGAAGAATAGTAAGGACAAGCAGACTTCGAAAGAAAACATTTGTGTTTGTAAGGATGAGGAAAAGGAAGAAGATGAAAAAGAATTCTCAGATAAAGAATTTGCCTAATTCACGCGGAAAATGAGAAACAGGTATGGGAAAGTTCATAGGTAAGCTTCCACTAATATGTTTTGATTATGGTGAGGTTGGGCATTTTGTAGCCAAATGTCCTCACAAAAATGAGGATGCTACGAAAGGGAAGAAAGTCCTAAGAAGTTCAACAAGCAAGGCAAGAAGAAATGGCATAAGAAAAGTTTCTTCTCCAGAGAAGATAGTTCCTCATCTAAAGAAGACAGTGATAATGAAGAATAATTCAACAGAAGAGTATTATTTATGGCTAATCACAATAAACAAGAGGCACCTGACGAAGAAGGAAACGAAGAAGAAGATATGACTAAAGTTGAATTTAAAAACAAAGTAATCAAGGTTATCAAAGAGCTCAAGACTGAAAAGAAGCATGTTAACACTCTTGAAGATGAATTGAAGACAAAAAGGGAAAAAATCATCAATCTTGAAATCAAGGTTGCAGAATACAGATGAATTGAAGAATCACTCAGGAAAGAAGTAAAGGAAAGCAACAAGGAGAGAGAAGCATTGGAATTTGAAATAGTTTCTCTGCGAAAGGAAGTAAAAAGTGGAAAAAATCTTCAAGACTATGCCAACAATTCAAAGGCTTTGGACAAACTCATCAACAACCAGTGATCATACAGTGACAAGACTGATCTTGGTTACAAATAAAATCCGAAAAGGAGTCAAGCCCTTCTATGACAACTAAAGAAGATGGATATGAAAAAGGGGTAGATCCCCTAGCTAGATCAAGAGATCAAGGCTCACAAGAAGAAACTTGGAAGATAATTCCTCAAAGAATATTTCCTCCTAGGTACAAACCTATCTTTTATGGTCATTGTTATTCATGTGGAAGCTTTGGGAATAGAGTTACAGAATGTCGTATTATGTTTGGAATGAATATAATTCCAGGAGATCCTTCAGAAATGGATATTCCATAACTCGACATAATATCAACAAATTTGATCATTTGAGAGATGATGTCGAATGTTACAAATGTAACCATTTTGGACATATGGTTAGGGGTTGTGAAGTTATAGATAGGTACAACTATTATCGGAAAAACCCTAGAATAAAATTTGTAGGATCACGAGATAGACACCAAATAGAATCTTCTATGAATAACATTGAATGTTACAAATGTAATAACTATGGACACAAAGCTTGTAACTATAGGTACAAGATGGAATCACCTATGTAAAACATTGAATGCTTCAAGTGCCATAACTATGGGCACATGGCTCGAGATTACAGGAATAAGAAGGTCTGGAAAAGGTAACAGGTACAGGAAGACAAAGCAGATAACAAGGTTTCAATAGTTATGTTGTCAGGATTTGTAAAAGAAAAAGGTCATGTGGAATTAGCAGTTGCTTCATATAATGACTCAAGTCAAGATGGCCCATTAGGTGACTCACTATTTTGAACAATCTAGCTTTTTGACTCCTTAATGTTTGTAGAGGAGGAGTCTATGCAATAGTATATGGCACAAGTCTACAATTGAAAAGAAGGTAGTTTGAACAAGATGGAAGTTTCATTACAGGTTCAGGGGGAGAAAAGCATTTGAAGGATTATAGGTTACCAGGAACAAGGCATTATTATTCTACAAAGGATATGCACAGGATAGAGGAATATTTATATATCAAACCAAATACATCAAAGAAATGCTCAACAAATTCTAGGTGGAATATTGTAAGCCAGTCCTTACCCCCATGGTAACATGTTGCAAGTCAAGCTTAGAAAATTCATCAAAGGATTTGGACCAAAGGTTGTATAGATCCATGATTGGTAGTCTCTTATATGTGATAGCCTCTCGGCCTGATGTGATGTAGGCATTTGGACAAGTAGCAAGATTCCAAGCAGCACCAAAAGAATCTCATATTATTATCATCAAAAGAATTTTTGGTATCTTAAGGGCACAACGAAATATGGTCTATGGTATCCAAATGAAAATGATCTAGTCATCCAAGCTTATACAAATGTAGATTGGGCAATAAGTGTTGATGATCCTAAGAGTACCAATGGAGCAACATTCTATCTAGGTGGTTGTCTTGTTTCATGGCTAAGTAAAAAGTAGTCTTCAATCTCGTTATCCATGGCATAAGTAGAATATGTCGTGGCGGAAACTTGTTGTACTCAAGTTATTTGGATGAAGAAAAATTTGTAATATCTTCAAGTCAAGTTTGATGAGCCTATTCCCATCTTTTGTGATGGCATAAGTAGAATATGTCGTGGCGGCAACTTGTTGTACTCAAGTTATTTGGATGAAGAAAAATTTGCAATATCTTCAAGTCAATTTTGATGAGCCTATTCCCATCTTTTGTGATAACACCAGCTCCATGAGTATCTCCAAGAATCATGTGATGCATTCCAAAACGAAGAAAATTCCGATTAAATATCATTTCGTTAGAGAGAAGGTCGCTGGAAAGAATATCAATCTTGAATATGTTGGCACAAAGGAAAAAATTTCTAACATCTTTACCAAACCATTACCTCGTGAAGCATTTGAGTATCTTCACAAAAATCTTGGGATTCTCCCAAATTTTCATTCAACTCTTTCTCTTATCTACTTGAGTAGAAAGGGGGAGTGGAGGTGTGTACATGTCCGCAAGATGGTTGTTTGTTAGGGGGATTTACCCTTTTCCATTGATGACAAATGGGGAGAGAAGGTAGTAGGAAGAGGTGTCGTGATTGTAGGGGGAGTACTTGTGTTTCTATCAATGCCAAAGGGGGAGATTGTTGATAACTAGTTGTCATTAATGTCAAGGGAATACCATGATCTTGCATGGGAATTTTGACTTGACAACTTACTCTATTCTGAGTCAAGGATTTTCTATATGGGTTCTATTCATCGATATGTTTCCTTTTATATATGGCATGCCAAGTAATTCTTCACGGTTTGAGAGATATTCATGTTTGAAGTTAGTAACCCCAGTTAGTGGGAAAAATCCCTATGGGATTGTTGTTGGAAATAATACTGGGGGGGGGTGAATTAGTATTTTCAGATCAAGAATTTTTCTTTTTCATAATCAGATTTATATACGCTACTTCATAGAGGGGAACTAGCGTGTACATGCAATTGTCTTTAAGTCAACCAACGTTTATGCAGTAAACTTATGATTCAGTTAATTCATCATATGTTGATCTTTAATCAATGCATCAGTACTTCATCAGTCATTAAGTAGTAACGATGATCGTAGGGGGAGTACTTGTGTTGCCATCAATGCCAAAGGGGGAGATTGTTGATAACTAGTTGTCATTATGTCAACCCAAGCAGCACCAGGGAGATTTTCTATTATGAAACCAACTCAAGAAAAGATAGAAAATATAGATCAACACCTTAGAATTCAGCCTCTTCGAGGGGGCAACCTCCTTTACATTACATAAATGAAAAATTCTTGGATGATACAAATGAAAATACCTCCTTTCTATATATAGGAGTCTAAGGAGTCATTATATAATCAGAGCCTACATAACAATAATAATGTAAGGGCACAATAATAACAATAGTGGGCTTCTATGGGGCACAATAGTAACAATATGGGCACTACATGGGTACATCAATATAATAAGGAGGTTGTACTAATAATAATAAGGGGTTACACTAGTAGTATAGGGGCCTAACATGCCCCTCTCCTTCAAAAATTGTTGTCCTCAATGCTTGAGTAGTTCTTGATGCTTCTGTATAAACTTCTTGTCCTCCGATGTGGAATCTTCAGCGGGTATGTTCTTCCACTCGATGAGATACTCTGAAATTGATTGATTTCGTAGCTGTCGGGTTCTTGTTTCTGTGACTGCTCCAGGTTCCAATATGATTTTTCCTTCCTCTTTAATTTCTGGCAATATTATTTGAATTGGAATCTTTTGCAACTTTTGAATAAGTGGCCATACTTCTTCATCCTTCTTCGATTCATCCCTTGCTTCATTTATCCAATCTGGTTGGATAATAGAAATAGCATAAAACAATGCTTCGACATCCTCATCCTTTCTTGAGAGTGCATCTCCATTCGGTAAGGTCGCCATTTTTTAAGTGCATGTAGTATTGCCAACATTTCCTTCTCATAAATAGCTTGCTTGAGATGTAGCAGTAAAAATACCCAATCACCTACATCAAAACATTTTTCACTATGATGTTGATCTACCTGTTGTTTCGTTTGATTTTGCACCGATGTGGCGTTATCCTTTAAAAGTTGGAGAACTTGTTGTTGATGCTCGATGTGATCTTTCACTGCTTGAACCTTTTTCTTCTTGATATGTCCTTCTATCTCTAGAGTTTGGGGAGTAGTAATTTCTTCCAATCCTTTACAAGATATGGTCGGATTCATTTCTTGATGCTCGATGTGATCTTTCACTTCTTGAACATTTTTCTTCTTGATATGTCCTTCTATCTTGATAGTTTGAGGAGTGGTAATTTCGACCAATGAATTACAAGATATGGTTGGATTCATTTCTTCTTTTTTGATGTGATCTTTCACTTCTTGCACCTTTTTCTTCTTGATATGTCCTTCTATCTTGAGAGTTTGAGGAGTGGTAATTCTTGCCAATGCTTTACAAGATATGGTCTGATTCATTTCTTCTTTCTCTGGGGTGGGGTCCTGTCGTATATCCTCTTCTTTTGATGTTTCTTGATCATTTTCTTCCTCGTCTTCATAATCTATGTAAAATAATTTCTTCTCAGCACACTTATGACCTTTAGTGCATTTGCTATCACAATTGTAACAAAGCCCTTTTTCTCTTTTTTCTTCCAATTGTTGTGGTGTAACCCTTGTAGGTTGTGGAAGGCTAGGAGAAACAACACTTCCATCTTTATAGTTGTGAGTGGTATACTTCCTTGTTGCAATAATTTTACATTCCACTATGTCACAAAGCCCTTTTATTCTTTCTAATTGTTGTGGTGTTCTCTAAAGAAGGTGTTGCTCTTTGTATCCTCATAATGTGCTATCATTTCCTCCGAGAAAATTGACCACGTAACAAGTTTTTTACGAAAACAAAGCCCTTTATACCATAAAAATTGATCCGGTTCTAAATATGAAGATGCAATACATACCTTTTGTAACAGTGGTACACCATGTAGATCAAAATATTGCTCCATCTGACGTATCCAATTTACCGGATCCTTGCCATCAAACTCCCTCATCTTTCTTTTTCTTGATTTTAGGAGCTCGATCTTGAAATGATTGTAACTCTATGCTTTCAGTTCAATCCAAAATTAGAGTCTATGGAATCATGATTAACATTTCTTTTGTTCTCATCATGATTTTCCTTTACTTCCCTTTCACCTTTAGTGACCCTTTCTTGTAGCAACTTATTCATATTTATCTTCAATTCTTCCATGTCTATTTTCAAATCTATTTCAAATCATCCATCTTAACTTCCCGTCATTCATTTAGCTTCTACACCTTTCTTTAACATCCATCTTAGTTGTTCCTTTTTATGCAACTGACACTTGTTGCACTTGTCTCGTAATTTTGATATATCATGTTGCATTTCTTCCTCTTCTTCATGAGTCATGCTAGAGATTTCAGGTCGCCTACTAGGCATTTCCATTTTCTTTCTTCGGGGTATCAATTACTGATAATAATGCTTCACTATGCCCTTTGGATTCCTTCAAAATAATTTTTCAAACCAAGCTTAAGCAAACATTTAAAAAATATACACACCTTTTTTCACTTTTTAGGAGCTCGATATTGCCTCTGATGTATCTATGTAATTTTGGATCATCCAGTTCTGAAATTGTGACCTGCGGTAGCCCTCTGTGTCCTCTTTCCAATGCCACCAGTCTAACCCCAATCGGATTCTCCAATGAATAGTTATGCCAAATCTCCCACAGTGACCTGATTATAGACTAATTCAGTAGAGAAAACTTGTACGACGTTCCACGAGTCACTGTTTCGACCTTTGGCTCTGAAACATATGTAGAAGAGATTATAGTTCGTCCTCTTTCTGTACCTTTTTATGAAATTTCAATCCAATGCTCAGAGAAAAAGTTATGACGATTTTCCCCAGGTCACCTATTTGGAATGTAATTCAGGAGTCTACAAAAATACCAACTTCCTCAGATCATATATCCACAATTAGAGCGCAAAATTCTCTGACATTCGGACCCGAGATTTAGCGCGATTTCGTCTCAAATGGGTTTTTTTTTCAACTTCTGAAACGTCGCTGAAAAAAAGTTATAGCGAAAATGCCACGATGACCTGTTTGGAGCAGCGAAACCCTAGAATCCAAAGCTATGATACCAAATGTTATGAAACCAACTCAAGAAAAGATAGAAAAGATAGATCAACACCTTAGAATTCAGCCTCTTTGAGGGGGCAACCTCCTTTACATTACATAAATGAACAATTCTTGAATGATACAAATGAAAAGACCTCCTTTCTATATATATGAGTCTAAGGGGTCATTATATAATCAGAGCCTACATAACAATAAGAATGTAAGGGCACAATAATAACAATAGTGGGCTTCTATGGGGCACAATAGTAACAATATCGGCACTACATGGGTATATCAATATAATAAGGAGGTTGTAATAATAATAATAATAAGGGGTTACACTAGTAGTATAGGGGCCTAACATTTTCTATATGGGTTCTATTCATCAATATGTTTATGTTTATATATGGCATGCCAAGTAATTCTTCACGGTTTGAGAGATATTCATGTTTGAAGTTAGTAACCCCAGTTAATGGGAAAAAACCCTATGGGATTTTTGTTGGAAATAACACTAAGAGGGGGGGTGAATAAGTATTATCAAATCAATAATTTTTCTTTTTCATAATCAGATTTATATACGCTACTTCAGAGAGAGGAATTGGCATGTACACGCAACTTTCTTTAAGGAAACCAGCGTTTATGCAGTAAAATTATGATTCAGTTAATTCATCATATGTTGATCTTTAATCAGTGCACCAGTACTTCATCAATCATTAAATAGTAACCATTATTTTAGGGGGATTATTTGTGTTGCCATCAATGCCAAAGGGGGAGATTGTTGATAAATAGTTGTCATTGATGTCAACCTAAGCAGCACCAGGGGATACCCCAATCTTGCATGGAAATTTTTACTTGACAACTTACTCTATTCAGAGTCAAGGATTTTCTGTATACATTCTATTCGTCGATATGTTTCCGTTTATATATGGAACGCCAAGTAATTCTTCACGGTTTGAGAGATATTCATGTTTGAAGTTAGTAACCCCATTTAGTGGGAAAAAACCCTATGGGATTGTTGTTGGTAATAATACTGAGGGGGGGGTGAATCAGTATTATCAGATCAATAATTTTTCTTTTTCATAATCATATTTATATACGCTACTTCAGAGAGGGAAACTGGCGTGTACACACAACTGTCTTTAAGGTAACCAACATTTATGTAGTAAAATTATAATTCAATTAATTCATCATATGTTGATCTTTAATCAGTGCATCAGTACTTCATCAATAATTAAACAGTAACCATGTGTAGTATAAACATAATAAACTATTACACATAAGAAACACCCATGAAAACCAAGATTTAATATGGAAACCCAATGTGGGTGAAAACCACGTGCTGCTATTATCTCTGTCTTCTTTTAATAATAAGAAAATCGGTTTACAATCTTGTACTGGTGCAGACTTCGACCAATGCATAGGCTTCTACCTGCAGAAGGTTACAAACTTCTCTCATTCTACAACTTCTACTGGAAGGGAGATACAACCCCCTAGCTCTTGTACTAGCCAATATGTTTACTAGTACGTAGGTGCTAGCTTATAGAAAACTCCACTCTTCCACCAGGGACCACATTTCATGAATTTTCAGACTTGATGCTCCTGGCCCATATCAAGACATATGAAGACCTTGACTCATCAATAACCCATCAGAAATTTAGAAATTCAAACTTTATCAACCAACATGCAGTTAATCTGAAACAATCAGATCACTATCATCAAAACACTATGTTGAACCTAGAAACCTATATCAACATTCAGAACCAAGTGAAACCTCAAAAATTCATGTGTCAGACTATATACACTACTTCAATGAAGAAAACCTACGTGTATATGCTACTTCCTTTAGCCCAACCTGCATATACCTCTAAAGATTTTGAATCATAAAATCTCCGAATCACAAACTGTACCATCCATCAGTGTACTGAACATCTACTGTCAACTTATAGAACTTTACACAAGCAGACAACATAAAATAGTTCTTCTCAATTATACAATCAATCAAATATCAACCTCCTTATGCATTCAGATTTACATTCAGATCTAAGAAGACTTCATTGACAGACAACAATAATATAGCAGCAACAATAAATTAGCAATACTGATATGATATATCAATCATCTTTGAACATCAAGCCTTTCTTTTGTATACGCTACTTGAAAGAACAGAACCTGCATGTATATGCTCCGAGACGAACTTGCGTACAGATCTACAAATATTGACTCAGAACTTTGCTGCAATTCCAGACTTCAAATAAACCTAGATCATGATAGATAATGAATGAAACAGATGCAAAACATCAGATCTATCCTCAACCAATATCACATCATTCAAGAATAAGTCATTTCAGGTCTCATGATCCTGATCCAATATTGAACTCAAGGTGCACATAAATATTTCAGATCTAGTCCCAAACATAACCCTGCAACATAAAATATACTTCAGATAGACGTATTCCTTAGAATCTTATTCACTTGCACATATGGCCTTATGATCCTCTCTTCTTTATACAGTTTTTGGCCTTTCTCAATACCATGGACCAAATCCACTTAGGACCAATACCTTGGATCAAATACCATGGACCAAATACCTTAGACTAAATACCTAGGATCAATATCATGGTCCAAAGATAACTTGGACCAAATACCTCAGACCAAAACCATGGTTTTCAACATGTATGTGCTTTTCCTTCTGTGGGAGTGTGTGTACGTTATACGTTATTTCTGTTCTAAGTATCTGCGCGTATACATTGCTTGGACTAAGTGAACCTGCATGTATCTCTTAAACTGATCTTACATCATCTTCTTCCTTCAACTTCTTTATTCTGATCAATAGACCTTAGTTCCTGTTAGCGCTTAAATCTACCTTAGGCTAAAATAAGGTAAGACTCAAGGCTACATCAAACCACGCTCAGCCTCGTATCTAGCCCTACGAGGATAGGAGAGGGCTCTCTCCGAGTCAATCTCGGAAAAATATAATCAACGAGGTCGAGATGACTGAATTGATGCCTAAGTTTAGGCTAGGTATGAAGTACAAGGACTCTGAAATTGATTTTTTAGGGTTTTGTTGAATTCAAGGGAAAGGCAATTTTGGGTGCGGGGATGAGGCACAACTTTTGCAGAGGTCTACTTGGGGCAAGATAGGCGATTGTTTTGATGCCTTTAAAGTGATTAAATGAATAGATCTGACAGGTGAGGAGATAAGGAGAGCAAGGAAGTCTCAAGGATTCTCCTTAAACTGAAGAAAACATAGAAAATTAAACAAATATAAAGGTAGAGCATAACAAATTTATGGATTCTACCTTAACACTTCATTTGTTTAATTGTAGAAGATTAAATAAGGAAAGTGGTACACATACACATCTTACAATTACTAAGAGAAACACACCATCAACATAAAGCCACATGAATCCCAAATAGTGCTGCAAAACCCTGGTCTTTCCTTTGCTAAAAATGCAGATAAAATATGTACAATAGTGTATCAAGCTATTCCCAAGAGTCCAACCCTGAAAATGACTAAGAAAATACATAATATAGGCAAGCCAACACATTCCCTTGCCCGCTAGGGGTCGAGCTCATCATCCTAGGAGCTTTTTCAACCAATTTTAAACTAAGCACTACAATCTAGGCAGTCAAAACAACTTGCCTCTATAAGCTAGGAAACCAATTCATTCATTAAATTTTTGCTATTTTATGAATGAATCATATAGAATAGGTAAATAAGTGTCAAATCAACATAAATTTCCATTAATTACATCAAGAAGGGTGAAAAATCCCATCACAAGTCAAAACTGGTCAAACTGGCTTCATTTGCTGAGCTGAGGATGAAAACTATGCCAAAAAACCCCGTGCGTCGCGCGCCTGAGCCCTGTGCATCGCGCGCCTTTCCACCTGCTTTTGGGGCACGTCCCGGCATCCAAATTGAGCTTAGGTTGGCTTGTTGGAAATCCTTGGATTTATACTTTCTAACCCAAGTGGAACTTTCCAATTTCGTGTCCATTTGACCCTCCAAACGTGCATTCTCCCAGAAGTACTTTCTGTTGGTGCAAAAAGTGGCAGAAAGGTGATTTTCATGATGTTTTTGAGCCTTTTGGTCACCCAGAACTTGATGAAATGCCTTGGAAATGGCTGAGCATGTGTATTTTATCATGACAAATCCAAAACTATAAGACATCTATGATTTGGACCTCCCCATCTTATGGGTTGCGCGCTGCGCGCTACGCGTAGAGCCAAAAAACCTGTTTTGCAAGCCAAAAATTTTGAAACGCACAAGTTTTCTCAAAATTTGCCCAAATTTGGAGTGAAGACCTTCCATCATGTATCATGCTCAACTAACAAAGTCTCAGCCAAAACTCAAAGTGGATCGGGCCTTTTGCGTTGTTTTTGTGCTTTGCTCAAACGCCTCTTGAGGATCTTCATTTTCGCTTTACAAACATGCATGCGAGCCCAATAGTGAGTTTTCATGTGACGAAGCATGTCTTTGTCCCTATTTGATTTCACCAACAACTTCTCCAAATGAGTATTTACCCAGATGAGCATTGGTTCTCGATCAATAGGTGTCAAATCACCGGGTCTCCTTCAGGCCAATTCCCGGTCTTCCCGGATCTTCCGCAGCTCATAAAGTTCATGCTCATCTTCTAGCTGTTTGTTGCACTGCTCCAAGTAGTTGATCACCCATTTAGCCATCTGCAATTTCTTTTGCAGCGACTCATTCTCGGCCCTTTGCTCTTGAATGATCTCCTTGAGCTCCGAGTTAGGCGAGCTAGCATCAACATCAATGATACCCATATCCTGACCTCTTGAAGGACCCTCATCAAACATGGGTCTCTTGCCCCTATCGTGAATCTGTACCTGTGCTGAAGATGGAGGGGAGACCCCTTCCACATGAAGTGGAGATAATACTCGTTGTGCTGATGATGTCAACGAGACCCCTTCCACCCCAGGTGGAGATAGTACTCGTCGTGCAGATGCAAATAAGGCCCTGTGGCCTCTCTGATATGTCACATATACTGGAGCATCGACATGCTCGGTCTCAGGAATGTCAAACTGCTGTGAAGGCCCTCCCTCATCATGAGCTATCTCTGGAGGAGGCTGTAGCACGGAAAAGTAATCACGGGAGATGAAATCCTCCCAAGTAATACCCTGTTGTGCCAACTGATGCATCACTATGATTTTGATCAATGCATAGTGATATATGCTCCTGTGCTGATGTGTCGGGCTCTTCCTCTGTACTAAAGGCACCATCCTCTCTATGTTACGACACATGAAAAATAGAATGTTCATCATACGTACCCATGTGAAATGCATCAACAAACGGACATGGTACGCATAAAGGCGCAAGAATCTGCCCTCACAGCTGAAATACCGAATGATGAGTTTCATCAACGGTGCAAACTCATCTTTCAGGAATCTGAAAGGAAAGGCTGCGCTCAAGTGTCTGATATATCCGGGCTTGATATATGGCTCATAGTAATATCTGTCTATCATCTGGCGTTTGCTCCATTCCTCCCCTACATTTGGTATCTCGGTGGCCTGAGAAATAGTGTCGGGTGACAAGGTAAAATCCACTCCGGCAAGGTTTACATGACCATCCTGTAGATTAAGGATAAATAGACGGACTATTTCCCGATGATGCTGAGTTTGTGAGATCATCTCACAATATTGGTAACATGATTGGCGCCGAAAACAATCCATTGCAAGTGAGCAAGTTTGCAATTGAGCCAAAGAAGTAGGCTCCTCCTAACATGTTTTCCACTTTTGCCACCTTTGTGATACCTCTGTGGTACATTTGGCACATTTACCTCTGGTGTAGAATCACTATCATATTCCTGCAAATTTATGCTTGAGAGGAGGCGTTTTAGTGATTTCTTGGACAAATTTTGGGCATAAACCCCAGTGCGTCGCGCGCCTCACCCAACGCGCCGCGCGCTCCTAATGCATCGTGCGCGTGGAAAATAACACTGGACTTGGTCGCCTGATGCGCCGCGCGCCCTGGAAATGGTGCAATTGGCTCACAAACTCACAAAATTGCCTTATTACGATGCTCTTCACTCTTGGAATGTGGAATGGGTTGCAAATGAGGAGAAATATCTTCATATAGACTCCTTTTTTATTTTTGCTTGATCCAAAACCCATTTTCTTATGTTTTGTCGTTGACACTTTTTCACAATTAATAGACTCTGACATTTTTGGTTTCCTTCTTAAAATTGGTTGAAATAATGATTTTCTCTGATAATTTTTTGCAAGGATAGCTCTGATATGCTCTGGCAAAGGAGACCAAGGCTGCACTTGAACGATTGAAGAACTGAAATTTTGAAAATTTTTACAAAAAATGAGATGGCAACTTATCTTCAAAACAGAGTTTTGAAGAGAAGTCCTAATTTAGCTGTACAATGATGAAAATTATTGAATTGATGATCTATCAAAGACATCCCTCTGGCCTGCTGGTCTTCTAAGACTTTTCAAAACAAAACTGACTCAACCCTAGACCTAAGACCTAAAAATTTAAAACATGATTGTAAATGACCTTTGAAGCTTTACGACTAAACCTGAACCAGCAGTGTCATGCACGAGGGGAATGAATGACACAAACCATTACGTCAAAGTTATGGCATGCCTAACGAAATGCAACTGATCAAAATTGATGGGACACATAATCATGAAATGCAAAAAGAGCTTTGATCTTTGACGGAGGGATAACTAGACCGACTCTAACAGTTCCATCTTCCTGATCCTCTGTACCACTGCCCTATTGCCTCTGAATATTCCTGTTAGCCTCTTATCAAAACTAAGTTGACCTGTAGAGTTGCCATCAAGGACAATACTTGTATCATAATGCCAACATTCTCCCCCTTTGGACTTGATGGAAACCATGATGGTGTTGACTCTGCAAGTTGTAAAGACTCTTAGAGATACCATACAATACCAAAATACCAAAATACTCTCCCCCTTTGACATCAAGGGAAAAGGGTAGACCACTCTACTCTCCTCCTTTGCATGATGCTATCCATAATCCGCCTGAGTACATGCCGAGTCTGCAGAGAGATGATTCAATATAATAACATGACACTATAACTCAACAAAGTGAGTATGACCTCCCTATGACCATGGACTCATACATACATCAATCACCCAACCAAGTGGGGATACACCATATTTGACTCGTCTGCCCAACCAAGTGGGGATATACCAAATTTTATACATGACAGAAATACAAAAATTATTACATCATCCATCTAAAGGATTTTGGGGAAATAAATTACATCATATGACCAATATAACTCATTGAAATATAGACCATGACAGAAGAAGTTATATCACACTAATGACTGATGCAACTAAGAAATAATTGAGTTCAACAACCATAATTCCAACAATGTGGAATGTGAACGCTCCCTCTGAACCTGTGCTACCACTTTTTTTTGTTAGAAAAACATATACGCGCTTTCAAACAAGGAAACCCGCGTGTACCCGCGCATATACTACATGAAACCATCGTGTAGTAAACTTCCTCTGAAAAATTGCATTTAACAGTAAGATGATGGAGCAACAACTCCCAACTTTTGTCTAAGATATTCAAATGTTTCTCTAGGAGGTGTTTTAGTGAATATATCAGCAGCCTGTTCTTTGGAGGGGACATACTCCAATTTGACCTTTTGTTCAAGCACTTGTTCTCGTATAAAATGGTACTTAATGGGTATGTGCTTAGTCTTCGATTGCATGATTGGATTCTTTGAAATACTGATTGCACTTGTATTATCACATAGAATGGAGATAGGTGGAGTACATGTGATCTGAATGTCTTGCAAAGTTTACGTCATCGAAGGTAGTTGTGTGCAACAAGATGCAGCAGCCACATATTCTGCTTCAGCTGTAGATAAAGAAATTGAACTTTGTTTCTTGTTGAACCAAGACACTAACCTGGAACCCATATAGAATGCACCACCACTAGTGATTTTTCTATCATCAACACTTCTTGCCCAATCTGCATCTATATATATGCATGAAGAGTAAGATCTGCATCTCTAGGATACCATAGTCCAAAGTCTTGAGTTCCTTGAAGATATTTGAAAATCCTATTGACTGCCTGAAGGTGTGATTCCTTTGGATTTGCTTGAAATCGTCCAACTATTCCTATTGCATGCATGATGTCAAGTCGGGCACTTGTTAGATAAAGCAGACTGCGAATCGTGGATTTGTAAGTTGGTTGATGTACTGCTGTTGATTCATCATTTGAGATGAGACTGCATCCTGTTACCATTGGAGTACATGCAGGTTTAGAATCTTCAATTCCGTACTTTATCAATATCTGCTTGAGATATTTGGTTTGTGAAAGAAAAATACCATCATTAGTTTGCTAAACTTGTAGACCAAGAAAATAGGTAAGTTCACCAAGCAAGGACATTTCAAATTCTTGCTGCATTACTAAAGCAAAATTCTGACTCATGGATTCTTCATTTCTACCAAAAGTGATATCATCAACATAAACAATAATAATTAGCAATTTATCATTTTCAATCTTTGTGTATAAATTGTTATCTGCAAAACCTTTTGTAAAACCTTGTTGGTGTAGATATTTGTCAAGGCGGTAATACCAAGCCCTTGGAGCCTGTTTCAGACCATAGAGAGCCTTTTTGAGTATGCATACAAGTTTTGCATCATTTCCAAGAATGAATCCTTCTGGTTGTTCAATATAAAATTCTTCTTCTAAATCTCCATTAAGGAAGGCTGATTTTACATCCATTTGGTATACTTTGAATTTCTGAAAACTAGAAAGAGCAAGAATCATTCTTATGGCTTCAAGTTTGGCAACAGGTGCAAAAGTTTCTTCAAAATCTATACCTTCTTGTTGAGAATACCCTTTACAAACAAGGCTGGCCTTGTTTATAATGACTTCTCAATTTTCATTCAGCTTGTTCTTGAATATCCATTTAGCTCCTATAATCTTTTTATCTGGAGGTCTAGGAACTTATTCCCAAGCGTCATTCTTTTCAATTTGCTCAAGTTCTTCATCCATGGCCTTGACCCAACATTCATCTTTCCAGGTTTCATTTACATTTTGAGGTTTGGTGGGGGATAGTAATGCTAGATAGCTTGAGGTCCCTGTAATAGTTCTTCTTGTCTGTACACCAGCCTCCCTTTCTCATAAAATTTGAGTTTCTAGATGATTTTTCTAAACATACCTGGACGGAGTCTTTTCTTCTACCATTATATATTGTTCTGGTGCTTCATTGGTTTCTTCTTCAATATAATTTTGATTGATATGGGAAAGTAATCCCCATCTTCCTCATTGTCATAATCTTCTGTCAATTTTATCTATTTTGGATTTCTGCATTCTTCATCAACTACAACATCAATGCTTTCAACAATTTTCCCAAGTATTTTATTATAACATTTATATCCTTTACTTCTAGAAGAATAACCAAGAAGAATCCCTTGATTTTCTCTGGGTTCAAACTTACCAAGTTTTTCATCAGTCCTTTTGAAAAAACATTTGCTTCCAAAAACTTTAAAGTATTTTACAGTAGGAGTCTTACCATACCAAAGTTCATTTGGAATTTGAGTTCTATTTACCCAAACATTTTCTTTTTGAGATTAGTCACGGCAACGAAAGTAGCTTCACCCCTGAAGGTTGCAAGATTTCCAAATTCATCTAGCATGGCTTGAGCCATTTGTTGAATTGTTTCGTTCATCCTTTCTACTACACCATTTTGCTGAGGTGTTCTTGTAGTGGAGAATTCCCTTTTTATTCCATGTTGTTCACAAAAGTCAAAGAATTCATTCGATATAAATTCCACTCCTCAATTTGGTCCATCACAAGTCTAGGGTCTATCATGAATTTTTATTGTATATATATTTAGGTCAGTTTTGGATTTAGTCTTGCATAAAGTCCAGGACTATATCCAGAGTGGGAGTCTTTTTCTACTATTGCAACATGTCAATTTTAAAAAATGACAAGCACACTTCAGGTATGCATTGTAATTTTAATTTGTATTTATTCATTATTATGCACTTACATGTGTTTTTGCAGGCAGAGGTAAGTTGAAGGGTATTTTGTTTTGTTTTGGGATTGGTTTCACTGGGAAAAATTTGCATGCAGGTAGAAGAATATTCAAGTAAAACTCCAAGAAAAGATTCAAGAGAAGAAGTATCAAATTAAAGGAATCATTGCAATGGGACATCCTTTGAATACATGACAGCCATCTGTATATTGTGAATAAGTGTCAATGCCAAGAGTCAGCATTGTAAAGTTGTAAAGGGGTCATTTGTAAAAGTGTTATCATTGGAAGAGTCAGTATTGTAAAAGAGTCAACCTGCCTAGAGTCGAAAAAACATTATTGGGAGGTATAGGAGTCTATGTTGGGATGATGTCATGGTTGGGTTGCAGGCCATAGTGTGATTGGGTGTTCGGTCAAAATAATTGTAAATCATATTGTATTGTGGATCATTGTCCCTAGTACGGGAATCCAGACTCTTGTCTCATTTCAGTGATTATAGGGTGGTAGGGAAGTGCTAAGCGGGTGCCTCAAGTCACCTACAGGTTGGATCCTGTGAACACTTCAGGGTGGTAGGTTGGTCTAGGATGTTGGGGAATCCATTAAGTTGACTACTGAAGAAACCAGGGTGTTGGGGCGTCCTTTTAGTGAGAGCTGGAGAAGAATGTTTTTCTAGAATTCTATGAATTTGTTTCTTTCATTTCAGTTGGGGCTCAAGATTAAAGAATTTATTAGAAAAGTGTTCGGTGGTTTTTAATCCAGAGGGGATTTTCCACCTAAAAGTCTTGTGTTTACTGTGTTTTTTTATTTATTGTTATTACAACATAAACATTAATAATAATTGAAGATTAACTAATGCTCTAAAAATATTTAAAAGTGATAATTGCTAAGGAATATTGATTCACCCCCCCTCTCAGTATTTCCAACATCTGTAACTATGGATTTGAGTAATTAAATTATCGGAAAAAATATTTTCCCAATTCATGATGTAGCCATCAAAAGCAACCTCTATTAGTGGCACCCATTCCTCTGAGAATTTCTATGTATTGGGGTAACCGTAGAGACAAGACATCATAGAAGCAATATGAGATAAAGGATTGAAAATTGAGGCTAATGAATACATACCCATGTCTTCGCGCTTGTGTTTTCTTGGGTCCCTTCTCCATTCTCTGATAAGATTTGTTGGGTTCATATTCTCCTCTATGAACTTCTGGACAAATTGAGTATCATACTTTTTCTGTGGTAGCGGAAAATGGTAAATTTTCATTAAGTCCTCAGCCATGAACGATCTAATAATTCTCTTCTTTGAAATTATAAAAAATATGTCTGTAATATCCAGAAATCAATGACCCATCTCACCATATCTGTGTAGGGTAGAATTGTGGGATAGGAAACAATTTTGTGCAAAATGAATTAGCCACATCATTCCATGTAGTGCTAACATCCAGAGCGGGAGCATCAGCAGTAGCACTTTGCTTCTCAATTACCCTTGGGATTTCATCCTCAAACAGTTTGTATACGACCTCTTAGGAGGAGGACCTTGTGTCTGGAGTGCATGTAGTATCCATAAGCAATGGAGACATATCAGGAACTTCTTTAAGAGGAAAAATTGGTTGTGGCTGAATTACAGACTTTCTCTTCGCTTTGATTATATTTGACATTTCCTTTAATTTTTGTTTATTGGAATTCACATATAAGAAGCAAACTAGCATGAGAAGCAAGAACTCGTAAAATGCAAAGAGTATTATCAATTGAATGTGAGTTTTAATGATAAATCCTTCTATATTACATCAAATTATTACAAATTGTTTAAAAACCTCGAAACAATAAACACATAGAGTGGCCATTTAATTTTAGAACGTTTGTTCATGTGATGATGACACTTCTCATTATATCCGGAAATCGCTTTATCAATTTTTTGGTATCGGATGATATGATCATAACCTTGCGACCTGCAATTTCTGATATTACATGTTGATTGATCACGAATTGAGATGTGGGATGTCCATTATAGGAACATCAGGAGTTAACAGAATGTGATATCGGCATTCATCAGTTGATAGAACGCGATAATGGTAATTGATAGAATGCGATATCACAATCGGCAGTTTGCAATCGGTGTTTCGTTATCGGCGATATCATTATCGAAAATTCGCTATCAGCGATTTTCTATCGGTATTCACTTTGAACTTGCTGACGTCGATAAGCCGATTAACGTTTCACATGCGGTTTTTTAATGGGACCAACGTTTTATGATGTTTCTACTTATTTGCTAAAAGAAACTTTGGTGATGTTTTTAAAAGGTTTTTTTAATGGAAACATAGTTTAACGAGATTTCTTAGATTTTAATTTTATTTCCTAAGAACTATGGAAAGGCTCCTAAGCCTAAAAGAGGTTTTATTTTGCAATATACCTTTTTTAAGGATTTTCTTGTTTTATTTATAAAAAATGAAAAATATAAAACTTGTCCTATTTTATTAAAATAAGAAAGGCTTTATTACAAAAAAATTAAAGGGTCCCCATTATTTCTTATTCTAAATCTAAGAACAATGGGGGTTGTTGAGTACTACAACAATTTGTGACATGCTAGACGAAACAATTAATATCTGTAATAATAAATAAGATCTTATTCTTTATCAGGAAATCTTTTCATAAAGTTAAGAATGATTGAAATTTAGATCAATAAGAAATGGATACAACACTAGATTTTAATTTATAGTTTTTATTTCTACATTGTTTCTTGAGTAATTTAACAAATTAATAATGAATCTTCTAATGTACACTTCAATAGTGTACTACTTG
Organism: Pinus taeda; assembly: GCA_000404065.3. NCBI lineage: Eukaryota > Viridiplantae > Streptophyta > Pinopsida > Pinales > Pinaceae > Pinus > Pinus taeda. The sequence continues at coordinate 93,552 of APFE031039765.1, forward strand.
ACACTATAAAATAAAAATAAAAATAAAAAAATGAAAAATAAAAAACGTTATGTTGCATGCAAGATTATTTACATATTTTACAAGAGGAAAAATGTTATTTTTAAGAAAATTATTTTTTTAGAATAAGTCCATTAATGGGAAGAGTTTCCTTCTCCCCTTGTAAATCTTGCAAGATAAAAGTTGACGGGCCTATCTTCTCAAAAATTTGAAAGGGACCAAGCTAGAGTTTTTGAAATCTAGTATGTTTTCCTTTATCCTTATGCACTTTATCCCATTTCAAAACCAAGTCTCCAATTTCAAATTTGTTTTCTTTGACTGAATTTATATCAAATGAAGCTTTGACCAATTATTGATGGTGGGCATGGACCTGTTTGGATTTATTTCTTTCTTCTTCCAATTTAAGGATTTGAGACATTTGCATTTGTAGAGCAGAAGAAGGCTTTTCTTCAATGAATTGTACTAGGGTTAATGAGGGAAGAGCTAAATTGGGAGGCAAGATAGCTTCTTTCCCATATACCAAATGAAAAGGAGAGGTACCTATTGAGGTTTTCTCATTTATTCTATCAGCCCATAAATCAAATGTTAAAACCTTCTGCGAATTCTTTTGATTTTGGTCGATGGTTCATTTGATAATTCTTATAAGATTTTTATTAGTGGATTATGCTAAACCATTCCCCTGAGGGTAGTAATTTTCAAAATACTTAAGTTTAAATCCTCTTTTCAGAGCAAATTCAGTCATTGCATTCCCAGAAAAATGAGAAGCATTTTAAAAAATAAGAGCATGAGGGATACCAAACCTGGTAATGAAAAATTGATCAATGAACTCAGTCATGCTCTTAGAATTGGCTAGCTTCAGAGGTATTTCCTCTACCCACTTTGTAAATTAATCTGTTGCAGTCAAATGTACTTACGCTATTTGGAAGAATGAGGAACGATCTTACCTATTATGTCCAGAACTCATTGCTCAAACGGTTGTTCGATGTTTCCTGGCTGCAAAGGCATAGATGGTTTCTTCTGTCTTCCTAAAGCAGTTTGAAAAAAATCCATCTTCTTACAGACATGTGAGTATCTTTGAATAAAGTTGGCCATTAATATCCAGTGTGTAGGATTTTATGAGCAGTTGTATCTCCACTGTAATGTCCACCTGGTGGCCCATCATGAAGTTCCTATAACACTTTTTCTCCTTCATCTTTTTCTAAACATTTTAACAAAACATAATCATGATTCTTTCTAAACAAAACACCATTGATGAGTTGATATTTATTAGATTTTAATCTCAAGGCTCTCTTTCTTTTAAAATCAAGCTCGAATGGAGCATAACCATTTTTTAAATAAAAGATTAAGTCATCATATTGAGATTCATTATCGTCAAGAAGTACCTCTATGATTTGATCGATATTACCTGTAGCTTCATCAACTAATGTATCATTCATTCCTATAATCAATCTACAAAAAACCTTGACCTCTCACAATTTTAGCGGGTTTGATTTCTAGGTCATATTCCTAGAGGGCAGTAACCTAGTTAGCCCTTTTTTCTCCTAATGCTTTTGAATAAGTAATTTCCTAACAGCTGATAAAGGCACAATGACTTTAATATGATTTTTTAAGAGAAAAGTTCAAAAATACTTAATGGATTTGCAAACTGCAAAAGCTTTCTTTTCTACTCCAGAATAATTTAAATCAACTCCTTGAAAATTTGAGCTAAAGAAAGAAATAGGAGCTTCAATGTTTTGTTCATTTAATTGTGTTAAGACTGCCACATATGAGAATTCAGAGGCAAAATTATATAAATTGAATTGATCATAAAAAATTAGGATTTGATAGAGAGGGAGTGTTAATTCCAACTTGTTTGATTTCTTTAAATGGCTCTCTTTCATTGTCACCCCACTTGAAAAGCGAATTTTTCTTGATCATAGTTTGTAATGGTAGGATGATTTGCAAAAATTCAAGGAAAAATCTCTTAACAAAATTTAATTGACCCAGAAATGATTGCATTGATTTTTTGGTATGTGGTAATGAAATTTATGAGATTGTCTTAATTCAGTACAAATTCCATTTTTGGATACAATAAAATGAAGGAGTTTACCTTCACTATGAGCGAAAAAATGATTTCTTGGGGTTTAGAGAAAATCCATACCTTTTGCATCTTTCAAAGATCTGCTTTAAATAATGCAAATGATTACTTTTCTTCTTGGAATATATGGTAATATCATCTAGATATACCACAACAATTTTATTAATAACCCTTGAAAGTGATGTCCATTGCTCTCTGGAATGTAGTTCCTGCATTCATCAATCCAAAAGGCATTTTTTTATATGTGTATGTTCCCATTTTGTTCTAAATGTATTCTTTAATCTATCCTTTGGATGAACAAGGATTTGATTGTAACCTGAGAATCCATTTAGAAAATACATTACTTCGGAACCAACAACTAATTGTAGGACTTATTCCATTGGTGGGAGGGGTAAATTATCCTTTTGACATGCCTTGTTTAAATTCCTAAAATCAATACAAATGTGGATATCACCATTCTTTTTCTTAAATGGTACAATATTATAAACTCATTTGGAATGTCTTACTGGAAAGATAATTTTGGCTTTTAAAATTTTATTCAACTCACTTTTGATTTGAGTTTCCAAATTTGGATGAATCTTTCTAAGTTTTTGTTGAATGGGTTTGACATCAGGTATCATTGGGATAATGTGTTGAATGATAGAAGTATCATAAGTTTTAAAATCTTGATAATTCCAAGCAAAGATGTTTTTATATATTTTTAACATATGAATAAATGCATTTCTTTCTTCTAATGAGATCCCAAGACCTAAGTTAATATTTTTAGGTTTGATATCAGATCCTAGGTTAACCAATGAAAATCTCAAAGTCAAACTTTGAAGTTTGCATTTGCTGACCTTTTTAAATCTTTCTTTTAAATCATAAATATATTCAAGTTTAACTATAGGCTTTGACATGGAATTTTGTTCATTTGATTTATTAAATTTTTTATCGTGTTCATCTTCATCAATCACTTGGTCAAGATAAGATTCTTCAGATGTTAAAAAATCAAGGATATCTTCACCATCATTGAATACTCGCCAATTGGTGACATTATCAGGAATTGAAGGGCGAAAAATCAAATCTATAGAAAACCTATCTGGACTAAGATCTTCAGGTGGGATCAATTTAGATGCAACATTGGCCAAAAGTTTAGCACTAGCATTTTGTAGCCTCGGTATTGGAGAAATATTAAATGCAATTAAATATGAGGTAAGATTTTAAATTAAGGACTGATAATGTCTAAGATGATTCGAAACACAATGAATATTTTTTCTAACTTGTTTTATAACAATTTCAAAATCACCAAAGACTTGCAAGCACTCAACATCAATAATTATAGCTTTATGCAATCCTTGTACTAATGCTTCATATTCTACGATGTTATTAGTACATTCAAACTCTAATCTACATGCCAGCATAGTTTTTTCACCATTAGGGTTTACTAATATACATCCAGCCCATGCACCATCGTTAGATTTAGAACCATCAAAATAAAGTGTCCAAAATAAAGAATCATGCTTAATTAAAAGTGTATCTACAACATTAATACATTTAGTAAAATTTGTTTGTGAATAATTTTCAACTTGAGATGAAACTGAATTTGCTAAGAAGGGGATCTTTGAGCTTTAAAACTTCCAAAGAAAGATTTCAAAGAATAATTCTCAAGGATGTTATTTGTGAAAACCACTAGCTCGTTTTATTCATCCAAATAAGTAACCGAATATTCTTATGATTTTGTCTATCCACCCAAATCTGATTTGGTTTCCCATTGTAAGGAAGCCATATGTGTGACCAATCTGTGGCAAAATAACCATGCAATTTCTCAGACCAATCTCTTCTTAAAATAAGACCATAAAATTCAAGAATATCAACAATCAAACTATCAATAATTTGACATACCTTTGAATTTAAGGATAACCTTACTAAAACATAGTTTAATTCTCCCAACAACTTAACCTGTGTTCTCTCTAATTGCACAATTTGGACAACAAACTTCTCAGGCATTATGTTCAGCTTGAGATAAACTAAATATGGCATAATATTTGAAGAAGCACCTGAGTCTATCAAGCAATTGTGAACATTTTTATTAAAAATCTCAAAGGTTAAGAGAAAAGGCAAAGTATGGGAGTTGGACCTGTATCTAATTAAAATTGTATCAGAAGCATCAATTTTGTCTAGGGAATTACTTGGAGGCTTTCCTTTTCCAAGTGAAGCTCTTGCAGTTGGAAAAGGAGATGTAGGAACAACATTTAATTCTTTAAGCGATAATTTTTGTTGTTGTTTGAGCTTGCTCACCTCATATATCGAAATATTAGCTTTAACTTTCTTCATATCTTCCACAATGTTATACTCTATATCTTTATCGTAAATAACAAGAGTTTTAGATACAAAAGAGGAATTTGAAGAGGATGGAATGGATTCACAAGATTAAGGAGGAGATTTTTTGGTTACGCTTTTATCTTTATTGACAAGAGTAGTTGACTTCTATTTCTGATTGGATGATGATGAATCAACAAATTTTTTACTCCTAGTCTCTACTAGTAGAGCTTCTCCTTCTTCTTCATTTTTTGATGTAGTAAGAGTAAAATCCCATAATCCATGTGCTTCCACCAACTCTTCCTCTTCTAATTATTCCACATATAGGGTTGATTCTTCTTCTTCTTCTTGATCTAATTAAACATTGGATATAATTTTGGATGGGTAAGATGACGAAGGTTGAGCTTTCTTGACAGGTCTGAAATGCCTTTTTGAAGAATCTGATACCTGTTTCTTAATCTCGACCATTTTGTTTGGCATTGTTTTTAGCAATTTTTGTAATCCTTCTAAATTGAAAGGGTCCTTAGATGGCTTATTTTTGTTTTCTTCCTTGGAAGTCATTTTATTTAATTTTCTCTCTTCAAGAATAGTTTTCTTCTCTAAAGCTAAAATTCTCTTTTCGGCGGATAAAGCTTCTTTCATGTTGTCACTTAGAGTGATTTTATTATTTCTATATACGAATATTGTAATATTAGAGGGAAGTGCAGAGATATTCCATTCTATTTGTACATCTTCACCAAGTTGTGAAGTTTCTAGAATCTTATTAAGCAATTTATTGAACCTAGAATTAAAATATTTGATTCTTTCACCTAGATTTGTTTTAAGATTGAAAAGGTTGTTAATTAAAGTAGTTGTTGTATGATCATAACCAAACTTGGTCAGAAATTTCTCTTGAAATGTATTCCAATTATTAATTGAACCCTAAGGTAAAGAAAAGTACCAAGATCCTTCTGATTCTACAAAAGTATAGGGAAAAAGCCTACATATACAATCTTCCTCTGAAACCCCATTTAGGTTCATGGCTAACATACAATTATGTAAGTGTTCTTTAGCTGGCATCCCTTCATCAGGATTGAACTTGGGTAACCATATTTCTTGATGTTTAGGTAAAGGGTGAAGGGGTGCAGGCATGTTTATTGCACCTAGATTAGTCCAAGGTTTATTAGCCATTCTAGGAACTTGAGTAGAAGAAGCTGCAATAGTAGAAGAGGCTGACTGTGTGGAAGAAGTAGCCTTTGTTTTAATGTTAGCATTGGTTGACTGCAGATGAGGGATATGTTGAAGGATTGGTCGGATGAGAGGAAGTCGATGATGAGGGATGAAATAAAGGTGTTTGTGGTGGAGAAGAAGATAAAATCTCACTAGTAGATTATTGCGATTCAGATTTCTTAGTCTTTCTTTGGTGGGAAGGTAAGGGAAACTCAAATGGAGTAACTCTATGTTTATCACTTCGGGAAAGACTAAAAATATGAGAATTATGGAAAGATGATGATACACTGAATTTGGATAACTCAGATTGTTGAGGCCTTTCTTCTTAAATAGAAATTCCTTCTAATTTCTGAATTAAGGTCTAAACTTCAGGTAACTCTTGAGAAGGAGTTTGATCAGATGTCTTAGGTTGTTTGCTAGGAGATTTTATAGTTGTTTTTACAACTTCCAGTCTAGGAGTAGGAGATTTTGAATGAGATCTTGAAGTTGGGGGATATTTTGAGGGAGAATGAATCTTTAGATGACCTTTTGATTTGGGATTAAATTGTGCTGCCATTCATATTTGGGGCCCTCTTTCTAGCGCCAAAAATGTTGAAGGCTGGAAAAAAATTTCCTCAACATTGGGGAATACCACCCGATAGGTAACTTAAGGCATCTCCTTTTCCGTTGGAATTGGTGGGTCAAATTGGGGATAAAGGGACCAATTTCCCATTTAAAGAGATATAATAGAATAACATAAACAAAATGAGACTAATGGAATGATTTATAAGCTAAAGATGATATTACTGAATGAACTTATTCTAATTACTTCTCGGGAATAATATATATCTATATGTGATTCATAAAAATATTTCACAAAGCATGAAACAATATAGATCATTAAACACTTTATGGAAGGAAAACAAATAAGATAAACTAAATTAATTAAATAGTCAATTAATTTAGTTGATTAAAACTTAATCACATATAGGATCTCGTTATCTCATATACAATCACAAATGATACAATCCTACACGTCAATAGTGACAATGTCTGTCTATTTTCAAAGCATTCATGTAATGAAATAACACATAATAAATTCACTATCTATCTCAATGAAATATAGCAGCAATATAATGATAATAGTACTTGATACATCAATATTCTTCTCATAGAAAAGATAGCTTTCAGTTCATCTTCTCAATTAGATAACTTTGGATTTAAGCATTAGTGCAAGTTCAAAGTTGTCTATCAAAAATTCAGAACGTCTTTCTAAATGCATGAAAGGGGCTTAAATAGCCTATTGATATTACAAAAATAGTAAACTAAATAAAAGTATTTAGAAAAATCTTCAACAAACTAAGCTAAAATAAAGAAAATATAAATATATCAATCTGTTGCAACAAGAAATTCATGATTGTGCTTCCAGCTGATTCTTCATTCATTCTCTGAGTCCACATATGTTCGTCATTGGCTTTAGTTGGGGGGGATGAATTGGTTGCATGCGTATCTGCCCTGTAAATACCTCATCGTTGAGTGCTGGAAGAAGTTGATTCGTTGCATTAGAGAGACACCTCAGCACTAGCCATTGACTATGTGGCTTCACCAAGAAATGCCAATAACTTTTAAGGTTTACTTTTGATAAACTTTGGATGTCTTCGACCTTCTTCTTGGATGTTTCCTTACATGAATGTTTCTGAGCTTTGATATTTGGAAAGGTGTCTTTTTGGAATTCATGTATTAGATTGGCCTGCAATAAGGTATCACTAATATATTCAATGAAGTTTGAAGCAAGATTTCTGGCTCTGATAATAGCCATTTCTTCTTGTTTCATTTTGATACCCCAGTCAACAAAAACAATATCCTTTTGAGATTCTTCGATCTGAGGAAGATCAATTTATCTTCCCTCAGTATTCTCTTGCCAAACTATATGCTCATATATTTTCTCATCAATTTTTTCATAGAATGTCCATAGATCAGAAAATTGGTTAGCTAAAGAATCACTAGTCTTACAAAAATCATGAGTTAAATTTAATTTGTGACAAAAGAAAACTTGTTTCTTTGTAAGGAGTGTATCCAGTTCTCTTGATTCCTTTCGGACTTCATTTATCTCCGGATTTTCCTTCAATTGGTTAATATTTTGTTGCAGTTGTTGTACCTGTGCATCTTTGTCTTCGATTTCAAATTCAAATTGTAGTTTTAAGTCATTAAAACTTTTCTCTAATTTGTCAAGGATTGCTCACCATTGTTGCTCATTCACCTGCCTTTCCTTCCTTAGATCTTGTTCTATCTAAATAATCATCTAGTCTTTTTCCTTCATAAGTAGTTGAATTTCCATTACTTTATCAATAATAGCACTAGCATAAGCTCCTGCAAACTATGAAAGTTTGTTTAACTCTTCGTCAAGGGTTGCATGGGCTCCTTTCTAAAGAACTTGACAAGGAGTCTAGTTTGAAACTAATGCTTGTACTTGTTCCATATTTCTCTTTTTCTTGACCTTCTCATTACTGCTTTATGTTTTGGACTTTAAAATACATCTAAAGGAGGGATTTCTTCATTTTTTAGGACTATCTCCGCCGTAGGAAATGCTGGGATCATTTCCATATACTTAGCAGTGGTAGTTTTATCGAGAACATCAACGACAATAGTTTTTTTTCGGGAGTCTCAGCAATATTTCTTTTTCCTGGAGCCTCAACAGTGAACGAGGTTGTCCGTTTAGCTTTTGTATCTTACTCTATTTCTTTGTTGACTATAGTATTTACATCCTGCGTTTCTTCAATTGGTAAGACAAAATTAAAATCCTCCCACACTTCATCCAACTTATTTTCTTCTTTGACTTTCATTGTTTGTTCAAAAATTGCATTAGCTATCTATGAGACTTGGGAAATAATTGGATTCTTTGAAGAGGAGGTTGTTGTATTTGAAACTGTAGGATCCTGTCAAGACTGCCTTAACAAAATTTCTGGCAGATGGGTTATTCTTCGATTACGATATTGTTTGAACTTAATCAATTCTTTTGGATTTAGATGTTCTGTTGCCAATTTTTCAACCATAGAATACACTGGAACCATCTCAAATAAATCATCGAATTTATCAGGCTCGCTTGAAAACTGCTTGATACTTGCTTGTGTCGTTACCTCTTTTGTGACACCACTGGGATCATTTTCCCTGTTTGGGATGGTTGGAAAACTAAAGGCTTTGATTTGGTCAATTTCAAGTTGAGCATGCTTGAAATTTCCCAACATATAGGTACCACAGGAAATAGGAAAAGGAGGCCAAATAGTTTTCTTGGCATCCTTGAGCACTTCAGGCAAACCATTACCAACTGTTTGGTAGGCAATTTCTTTTGCCAGGAATTTATCCAGGAAAAAAAGAGGAAAAACATAAGGATGGGCAAGGCTGCCAAAACTCGAATACAAGTAAATGATTCTTCCTAAAACCACTTTCCTAATGGATTTAAGTCTCTATTAACTTCAATGGAGAGTCTAGGTTCTTTTCTACCAAAGACCTCTTGGTGAATGGGGAGAATAATTTCATGACAGATATTATAAAAATGAGGATGATAATTGGTTTCCCACAAGATATCAAGGAAAATATGAATAGGGGTAGGGTATTGAATTGTCCACTTCCATCCTATATATGGGAAATCATAAGAAACATAAATAGTGTCTATGATATAGGCACTCGTAAAGAAAGGAGGAGAAGTTCTCTCAATATCATTGCACTTATATTTGTAACTGTGGATTTCAATAGTTAAATTATTGGACAAAATATTTCCCAATCCATGATATAGCCATCAGAAGAAACCTCTATTAGATACACACATTCCTCTGATAATTGTTGTGTATTGGGGTGACCGTAGAGGCAACACATCATAGCAACAATATGAGAGAAAGGACCAACAATAGAGGCTAATGAATATGTTGTAGCATCCATTGTTATTTAAGTTTATTTTCAGTTTTATCACAAAATGAAAGAAAAATAAAAAATATGAAAGAAAAACCAAATATTATGTTATAACGGAAATAAAAGGAAATGTGGAGATTTGAAAGAAATGGTTGATTTTTTATTATTAATGGCTTTTGAAAGTGATAAACCCGCGAGAAGATTTGGGTTGTCCAATCAACAGGCCACAAATCCGACGGTAGTCACGTGGATAACATGGATGAGGTTTATTTCGGAAATCAGATGCGATGGTGTATAAAATGCAGTCTGATACGTTGAAGTCCAGATCAATCGTAATCGTTCATCGAAAGGGATGAGATCCGATGGATATTGCGTCGAAAAGTAACCGAGTTTTATTTTTAAAATCGGACTCGATAAATCTTTAACTGGCAATTTTATTTCTTATTGGGTCCATGTGGGAGTCAAGGGGCTATTGAAAAATGAACACGATAAGGTTTTTTCAAAAGCTTAAAGTCTTGTTGAGTTACGAAGGATCGGATTGTTCATTGGATGAGTGATTAGACAGCGATTGCGCTCAAATTTGTGCCGGATTTAACGGCTCAGGTGGACTCGATATGTAATGATTTGGGGCTTTATTCCTTTGTTTTCGGCAACAGTGATTGGTCGGGTTTCCTTGTGTTTTATTCAATCTGAACATTTCTGATATATACGTGGCCCACAAGTCCACACACGAGGTTTTGTTAAAATGCATTGTGTTGTGTTAAAACAGTTTAACCATTATTAAAACATCAACAAAGAAACTTCATCAGCAGTCAAGCCACAAATATGAACAATGAACAACCATCATCAGTTTTCTAAATTCCGTTACTTCCTTCTATTTTATTTTCTTGAGAATGATGTGTATTTACCCTCCATTGTAATATTCCGCAATAATTTTTACTTTAAGCAGTTAGGAGATAGTTAAGTAGTTTAACAGTTTTGGTGATTACCAATTGTCTCATAATGTATAAAAGGAGGAAAATTTACAGAGAAAGGGTTCGCATTTTGGAGAACCTGGAGACTACACCACTGTATTCTTGGTAAAATTGTTGATTAATGAAA
>APFE031039767.1:0-13236 GCA_000404065.3 Pinus taeda
TGTGCTTAGTAGCTAGAGCAATGTGAGTGTTGTACGAAGAACAGTGAGGGCAGAGATGAAGAGTGTGCAACAAAGAGCCTGTGTGAGAGAAGGCGAAGTGCTGAAGATATGTTGTTGGGAGCAACAAGCAAAGACCAGCTGCATGATACTAAAGGGAATCTATAGAACTGCAGTGAACTAAGAGCATAAGGTGTTTCTGCAAGCAACCAGATTGATATTTTCGCTATAAACATATATGCTTCTATTTTTAGTTTGAAAGTTGTATGAAATGTTAGAATAGCAGCGAAAGCAGGTTGGTGACTGCATTTAGAAGAAGTTGGTGCCTCTTTCCAAATTGGTGCTTGGTAACCTAAAGGGGGCGGTGTTTGCTAGCCTAAAGGGGTTGGTGTTTCTTGTGAGTGGGTGTTCACAAACAAACTAATGTAATTAAGTAGATGCTTAAATTACATCATAAACAAACAACAAATTGGTTGTTTTCTCACTTTGGGTTTCCACGTGAAAACATCGATGTCAAAATCTGTATATTGCTCATATGATTGGCTATATGAACATATAAATGCTTAAACTCGTTGCTTACTCTCTTTATGAATAAATGCTCTTATAAGTAACAGAAATAAAAATTACTGGAAACATATTCAAAAAAAATAATCAAAAATTTTAATATGACTCATTAACCCCCTCTCTTAGTAATTCCTTATTCAAACAATTCATATCAAAGCCAAGTTCTTTTGAGAACAATCTAACCACCTAAAAAATAGATCTTTTAAAAATTATGTATAGAGAAAAGAGTCAAAAAACTTACTCAAGCATAAACACAAACAAAATATCAGTCTTTTACGGGACAAACTATGTCTTTTGGAAAATGAAGGTTGAAGCATCCGTGTAATTGTCCCACATAATGTGGGGTACAATTGCCAATTTAGAGTCAGGACGATTGTAATATTGGCGTTTACAATAGCACTGTCAAGGGCCTATACATTTACTGCCCATTTGTAGGCGAGTTATTTTCAGCGTATTGACTTTATTTCCATTTCATTGAAGTGATGGCAACGCTACAAACCACGAAATTGGCTCGTTTGCCGTGCTTGTCTTTTTGGTTAAAAATTAAAACATTTATATCGCAATTATCGTGTCTTGTCGGATTGGACGTTTCGAAGCCCACAGAAACTTGTGCCTTATCAATAAATTTCAGTACATATAGGGCTAGAATCACCCACCGTAACTGCCCCCAGATCAGCTTTAATGTAGAGGTGAAATGTGCCCACAGATTTCATAATTTTATAAACGTGCCTTACAAACCAGATAACACTATTATATAATTCGGTGATTCCAATATTCTCTTTAGAAATATAATTATGTTTTAAATGTCAGGGATGTCTCTACGTTCGTCATCTATACTTCAGACTATAAAAATTAAATTAATAAATTTTCATGAATATTTTTAAATTTATAGTAGATACTCATTCTGAACTTTATCATTGAGTGTTTATAAATATAAATAAAAATGATGTGAGTTAATCAGGAGGAGGGACTAGAAAAAATCACACAACAAAAAAATCAAAGTTTTAAATATAAATATCTTTTAATTTCGAATGTTTATTATAAAGCTCACATATCGGATGAATTATTCATTCACTTTACTCTTGTATTTTGGAAAGATTTTTATATTAAAAAAATTAATAATAAATCATTCTGTTACCATAAAATTTATAAGCTTCATTCTTTATTGATTCCACATGTTAATGTGTTTACGTTGATTCATAAGTTTGTTAAATTACTGTAATTAGAATTAAAAATAATCCTTCAAACCAAGCAATAAATTATTAAATTTTTCTTAATTAAATAAGTAACGAGTGAATATAGACATGGTATGATATGAATACTAACTTATTGGTATGATAGATGTCTAATTTAATGCGAAATCAATCAAAAATATATAAAGTTGGCATACGCATATTAACATATAATTTAACTTGATTTGCAAGTATACTTGCATATGTCTCTCATATATGAATCACATAATTGCTAATAGCTACGGCAAATAAGTAAATAAGTAAATATGAAAATGAGTTAAGATTTACTATTTATTTTGCAGATGATAATTTGTTGATTCACAAAAGATGCACGCACATAAATTTTTTATAACCATGTAATACAATTATCTAAAACTAAATTCACTAAATAAAAATAATTAATACTGATAGTTTATTTTTTGTCAGAGTTTTTTACAATTATAAGATTCATTAGTTTGACTATTATTAATAATACAACAATCATCTTTAATATAACTATTACATATTTTAAGGCTAATCATTGCAATTTTACATTCGATAATGACTTTATGAAATTACAAGTTTTACAATATTAATAAAAAGATCATGTGCTCATTATGTCTCATGTAGACAAAGAACAGTGGAGATTAACTTTAAAAAAAATGTTTTACCTCCTCTTCTTTTGTATGCTGGTGCAATTTGTACTCATTACACGTACTTTCTTCCTTTTGCTCAGATTTTATATTGTACATGTTATTTTTAGCTCCATCATTATTTGGGTCTTCTTACTCAATATCCTCTCATGTGCTTTGTGAACCTTATTTCGGTCACTTTACTCAATATCCTCTGACGTTCTTTGTGAACTTTATCTAACTATACTTGGATTCTATTGATCGAGTATTTTTATGGACCTCTTCCAGATTAAAGTTAATATCTTTATTTCCTTTCATCACACCATTTCATTGATTTTATGTTTCTTTTCTATCAAATTGATGGAGTATTTGTATGGACCTCTTTAAGATTAAAGTTAATATATTTGTTTCTTTTCATCACACCATTTCATTGATGCAACCACTTCTTTATTTTATGTTTCCTTATAATGAAATTGTAGAAACATTTTCATACCAACTTTCATCTTCATCATATTTTGGCTTTGACTCCCCCGACAAATGTTGATTCAAAATTATAATCAAATTCAATATTCATTAAAGCTTCATTTAGGGGAATAACTTGCATTACTAATTTCACCTCACAATTTGTTATTGCTCTAAAAAAATATACATTTTCATTTTCAAATTCAATTACATGATCCACATGTGTATCTACTAACGCTTTTCATTTTCTTCATTGTGTTCATGGTCTATTGTATATAGCCACATTTTTCTTCCATGATATCTTCAACAATGTTTTTTTGCAACATTCAAAACAGTTCTAGTTTTTATGTCTTGGTTATCTTCTTTTATTTCAATAGGTTCTTCCTTAGTTTCTCCAAATATTTCTAAAATATCAGTTTTTTCTACTTATTCTGTTATGAACAACTACAACACTCTATGACTCAGCTTGATGCTAATTGATGTTGTTCCTTATTTCACTATATGTGGTCTCCACAATCTGCAAACTTGACTTTGTTTCTATTAAAGCTTTGGGAAAAATTCTATCATTCAAGCCTGGTTGAACAATAGACAATGTTATTGCATCATCCTTCTATTGACTATGCTAGACCCGCCAACATGTAAGGGGATTCCTCCCGTAAGAATTCCTAATTAGACCTCAAGCATTTTGGTGTAGGACTCCCAGCAGTGGGTCATACGGTAATGCCTTGACCGCGATTTCACATAGAGGCAAATAGAATGTCTATGTTGGTAGCAAGGGTGTGACAGCTGCAACAAGCTAAGGAATGTGTATGAGAGGTTCTAACACATTGAGGGTGAGGTGAGTGCGCCCCTTGGCAATATGTAATAGTACGCGGCTTGGAAGGGAACGCACGAGAGAAAATGCATCACAAGTGGGAAAGCAAATTAGCAAGCAATCCAAAGTGATGGTTAAACAAACAACACATTTAAGAAAGATTCATATATACTTATACATAATAGTCCATACATGCATGCATAAGAAAAGAAATACATATATCATTTAGAGTAAATAAGATAGCGTAGAATACAATACAACATATGCATGAAACATGTTGGCTCTATTATGTTAAGTGTAACTTCTAGTCATACAATACATTCATGTCCAACCACTAATTCAAATAGTGGAACGTTATAGCCACGACTGCCTGCTCCTCCAAAGAGATGTACTGGCTCCATGCAGTGGAGAAGCCAAGGCTTATTACAATATTGTCCAAGATTTCTCTAAAGTTCTCCTATCGAAGCTAGGCTGACCAAAAGCCATTACAATGAGTTATGAGGTTCTATTTATAAAAAAGTGTGGGGTGACCCTTCACATTCCCCTTTGTGACATTTCATCTATCCTCATGACTCTTCATCTACTCTATGAATGTTACATCCAACTACTGACACTTGAACTTCCACTTGACAGGACATTATATTACAATGCACATATGCTCATGTGAGACAAAATGGATTGAGCAAGGAATGCAAGACATCATTGATGCTCAATCCGTTGTGGTGAGATCAACTCTTTAACATGCTTATGATGGTGAAAGTGGTGAGATGATGCCAAGCTTGGTCGTCGTGATGGTGTCCATGCACCCCATGGTGACATCTTGCTGAAGTAAACTCTTGCCTCTGTTGCATTCAGGTGCATTGGTGTGAGCTCCTTCATCCAACTCGTCTGCTAGCATGTGCATGGTCTTCTTGGTGCAACCAAACCGGCAACACAATGATGCATAGTGTTCGTGTTGATCTTTCAGTGTACATTGGTGGTCATGCACATCAACTGTCAACTACATGGTGAGCTCTAGTTGAACTTGCTTCTTGTCTTCATCTTGGTGAATGTGATGAATGGGTTGGATCACATGTGTATGCACAATGACATGCATGCTATTGAATCCCTTGCATGCGATCAACAACATTGGTCACCATGTCTTTCTTTTTGTGAGCTGCTGGGATGGATATATAACTTGTACGGGTGCAGTTTCATCCGTGAGTGCATCTTGTGCCCCCTGTTGTTCTTGTTCCTTCTACAACTCATTCTCTTGTTTGTGCAGCTCATGTTCTTCCTTGAGTTGCTCCTTTAGCACATGCAACTCCTTCTTTGTTCCATTCTCTCTCTTGGTACGATCTCACATCACCTCATAGCCTTAGTCTCCAACATTTCTTTCATCATCAGTGGATCTGCTTAAGCTTACAACTTTGTTCCACCTCTATGATTTCAACAACCTTCCTCTTGAATTTGTTGCATCAGGTATGCTGCCTTGAGTTTCTATTCATGATAATACTCACTGTGATGTTGCTACCATCATATCTTGATGTACTTTCCTACAAACAACTTGATGTCTGTGTGAGTAGGAAAGCTCTTAGACACTAGATTGATTTCATCCCCAAGTGTGCTTTCAACGGTGTCTTCGACTCTTGTCTCTTGGAAACCATTGTACCTATGGTGCTAAGAGGCAGATGAACACCTGCGATACCTGGAGACATTGCCACACTCATGGAAAGAAATCTGTCAATTGAAGACTAAAATGAACATGAGAACTTACTTGTAACACACTTATGTGATTGATCATGAAGGTTGCACAATTTCCGCTGGAAGGTCAAGAGACTGACTGCCAAGACTGTTCAAGGCATAGTCTGGGCTGCTAGTAGGCTGACTAATTGCTATAACTGCACAATGAATAGTCGAGTCTAGCTACTGACAGCTGGAATTAAACAATGCACAATCTCAGCAGTGAGTTGTTACCGAAAACTGAAACGTTGCTATTACAAGCTATTATGTATCAACACAACAACAAGCGGTCACTGCAATCAAGTAGACAAATTTCATACAAAGTGAAACAAAAAAGTGCCAGAAATGCAACACAAGACATGGAAAGTGGGCTTACCCCAAAAAAACTGAGCTTAATGTGTTGACAGCTCCTAGATGCGATGTGGGATGCTAGAGCTACAAGGTTCATGTGAGGAATGAGGTCTATAGCATTCGGTACATGAGTTTTGATGAAATCGAGGTTGCAACGCACATGCCACAAATCTAAAGAAAGTGACACTTGGCGGGAGGTTCTGAAATGATCCTTGCATGTAACCTCCACAACCAAAAATAGATCCCTGAAACAAGGGATGCCTTTGCATGTTGCCTCAGGAGAAGCAACCCATGCATGCAAGCCTATTTTGCTTTGTCTTAGAGGAAACCGATCAACTCAGCTGCACATGCAAGAGACTGTTGAATTGCTAGGAGAAAATCCACATCTCTCGCTAGGAGATGGGCTGGCTTCTTAGAAGGTTTGTGCAATTTATGGGCAAATCAGCTGAATGTTACCCATGATTGCCCAATTCCTAGGTTGAGCAACCCTGCTAAGAGGAATTGTGCAATTTTCTAGATGAAGCCTGGTTAGCAAAATTGTGCAATTTTCGAGCCCAGTAGGGTGCCTGAAAGAATTGCGCAATTTCTAGAGGGAAGGCTAGTTTCCCTCCAAAATTGCGCTATTTCTTGAGGGAGCTCTACGACCTACAGCTAGACCAAGTCCAAAATATAACCTTTGAGTGGGATGCATCAAGCTCTGATAGATAAGTTAAATTCCTGCAACAAAAACACTGAAGTTTGTGTACTTGATGAAGCAAGACATGTTGTTGTGAAAGGTTGGTAGGGAGGCTCCAAAATGAAGCTAAGGCAAAATTTTGGAGGGTGGTTGTAGCCGCTAAACACTGGTAGAACTCTTGTTCGTGAAAAGCAAGTCTAACACCTTAGGAAGTATTGGTCAATTCTCAGTTCCTCTTAGTTTCCACACTTACTTGATTGTATGGTGTAGCATTTGCCAAGCTCTTGGTCGATTTAAACACATTCCAAGCCTAGTCAACACATTTGTTTCAATTGGGGTTGAGGGGTATATTGGTGCACAAGCAATATAGTTTTCAGAGTCTTATTTCCATCTCTGTTGTTGCTTCATTGCCAGCAGGCCTAGACAATACGCCACTGGAGTCACATAGGAACATAAGCACATACCCTGGTGGAGTTACTTGCATCATCTCCTTGTGCAGGAAACCTTTCACTTCTTTCACATTATTCATTTTTCATTTTTTCAAACTTTTTCACTTTTTCATTCTTTCATTTTTCATCTTCATAATTGTGCATAGCACTTATTCATTTTAGAGGTCGAAGAGGGATTCTGACTTATTGAGAATAGAAGAGGTTGTTCCTGAAGAGAAGTAGTTTATTATACCTCTGACGTGCCTGTTAAGCTTTGCCCCCTCACCTTACTCTACTTGACTGAGCTGACAAGTGTTAACCCAAAAACAACTTACTAGAGTAGGTGATACTAGTGAGCGCACAAGCGTTGTGTTTTCACCAAGGTTCACTTCGAACAATACATATTTTCGATTGATATATCATGGATGGAAGACAACAAATTCTTACATAAGAGAGCAAACAACAGATAACCAAATGTTGATATTTGTACAAGTCCTCTCGTACTTTACCCAGCTTTTTTCAAGAGTCATACATGGTTTCATGAGAAACTAACCAACGAACAAAATAAGAAAATAAACAACAAAGGAAAGCAGAAGCAAAAGCAAAAGAAAATCTAGTAAACAAACAAGAAGTCAAGCGAACAAACCAACAAAGCAAGTCAACAAACAAGCATGCAAGCAAATAGACTGAAAGAAAACACTACTCCTACTCCTAAGCTAACGATGCATGGGCCATTTCACATGAAGTGATACTTCCAATGGAGCCACCAGTGCATTGGTTGACCCATGTTAGTGAAGCAATGGTTCGCAAACAAGGTAGTTGTGCATACCAGAAAACAGGAAAGATGTAATAGTGAAGACAAACACACTCCGAGTTTAAAAGGGTCCACAGAACGAAAATGAGTGAAAGCGCATGACATGCATTCCATGGAGCTGTCATGGTGCTGTGCTACATTGCGTGCAAATGTTGAGTGTATGCATTCTCTTGACTGTGACAAGCAAGAAAATGTGAGAAAGGTAGAGCACTTACATTGTCCATGTGTGCTAGTTGTGTAAAATTCCTCCAATGCATGAGCGATGGGGTCGTGTAGCTCGAGTGGAGGAAGCTAAATCCAGGTGTTTGGTTGATATTCAATGCAAAGAAGAGAGTGATGAGGAGCCTTGAGTGTTTCAACAATTTCCTCAGCAGAAGTGAAACTAATCTCAGGACAGCGAGGACTTGACATAACCATCAACTCGTGCTGAAGCGCCTCGACAGTCTGCGAGGTTTTGACTTTGTTGACAGACATATCATCGTGGACTAGTGTCTTAGATAGATTAACAACGATTGAATCAAAATCATGATGGGATGAGGAAGTTGATAAATCACGAAAACCAAGATCAGAAAATTCGCGATGATTATCAGCATCGTCATGATTTGATGAATCAAGCAGAGGAGTAGATGGGAAGAAAATATGTTCACCCTGGGTTTTTTTAGGAAGGATAGATGACAGGTTGGACCTTGAATGTCACCACAACACCTACAATTTTGGTGATGCCACTTTGGTGATGTTCATTTTTTTGGTGACGGAGGATAAGATTCATCACCATTGCTCATATCAAATGGTGACGGAGGCTAAGATTGGTCACCATTGCAGATACGAAATGGTTAAGGTCACTATCCATCAATATAAATAATTATTGGTGATGAACCTTGAATGTCACCACAACACCTATACTTTTGGCAACGCCACCTTTGGTGATGTACAGTTTCTAGTAACGAAGGCTCTTTTGACTATCATCAATGAGCTTATGGTGACATTTTTCGACCCTCGCAAATGACCTTTTTTTTTGTAGTGAGTCTTTCCACTTTAATGTCATCATTGTATTCATTAATTAATAGGTTTCTATATATCTAGATACAGCTACAAAATTTATACAATAGTGCAAAAGTCGCAATAATTTGTTTTGACATGTTTATATATGTATTTTTTAAGTAACACCAATATTCTTGCATGGTTGTAAAAGAGAAAATTTGGACTCTAGTGAATATCATCTTTCCGATGACAAAGTACTTACATATCTTTGATGAATTCAAAACCTAAATATGTAGTAACTTCTTATTTCCTTCCTAGGGAAGTATATACTTATAATTCTTCAACATAAGAAAACATAAAAAAGTGAAATAAGTTAAATATATCAAATTAACATTACGAAATGATCTAGTTTGATTCATCGATTGAATCACACTTGGGAATTTCACACGTTTCACCTCCCGACCTTGAGCTGTAAACCTCCAGTTCACCACAGTGCTCTGATGCTCTTACCAGGGTCCCCCTCTTGTTCCACCCTGTCAAGTATTAAATACCTGTCTTTCATGATAAATTTTCCTTGTAACGTCATTTCACTTTTGTGGACATTCTTATCCACTTGCCTAGGCTTTTCCATAAAAGCATGGCTTTCTCTCCCACAGTGCTTTTAGGATTTTATAAGTTTAGCATATTTCTCGAGCTAAGCAACTTAATGGATCTTTTTCTCCCATCCATTAACCTTATCTAGAATTTCACTCTATAATTCTTGTCATGAAAAATTATTAAATCTCATTTATCAATGAGATTTTATTCAGCAAGAATCTCCTTTATAAGTATATTATTCCCAAGTGGTTTATTTATGTATTAATAATTATTTACATAATTATTCCAATATTCTTCACATTTTTCTCACCATTATTTATTATGTACGCGTTCTATCTAACACCGTATTTCAGCAAACTGGAGGGATATTACATTCTCCTCCCCTTTTACTAACATTGTCCTTAATGTTCATTGTCCAGTTCTGCTTCAAGAACATTCACGAGTTCTTTTATTTTTTTTATGTTATGCATTTCTTATTCCTATGCCCAAGTATCCCCTTTCAAGGTTAGATACTTCCCTAATTCCTCATCTCGAATTATTGTTCGATTACAGGATCCAATCTCTTTTCCACTTTAGGAGGAGAACAAAGTTCTATTCGTAAGTCCTTCCCCCAGTTCCACTTATACCATTTAACAATCAGTAAGTGATATTATACATACCTTCTTAGGTATCGATGAATGAAAATATTATAACTATAATATGACTAGAAATGTGAACTGATAAAACTGATAAATTGCCAATTCCTCCACATAACCCACAATTCGTGGTGTTATTTTGAACGTGTTCCCATTTTCATGATAACGAAAAATATAAGATGGAATTCCCTTGATATTGGCGAGAATTACTCGTTTTGGTTTTCATTGCTTCCCTTTTTATAAATGGGTCTTGAGGGCTTCCTTCTTGTTTTACTTTGCATAATACTTTCAACCTGAACATACATATTCTCCCCATTTTTGTCATGCTTCTCTCTTAGCTTGCCTCTACCTATGCAACCTTACGTTATGTATATTTCATTTGCATCCATAAATTTATTGTGATTTTCGTCTGCATCTAACACATATTCATACACATTTGAATACAATTAGTGACAACAAAATGATATAACATTGCCATACCTGCGGATGAAATTCAAAAAACATAGTACTATGTCCACATTGCTCCCATAAGGGTAGGCATTATGAAGGTACTATTTGTAGAATTCTATAGAATTAGTATACTTACATTAATTGTATCTATAATATTTTAGTCATTTCTGGTTCCATTACCACTTCCAAGCAGACTTAGCTATGTCTTCCCTTGACTACTTTCCTAAATATTCACCGTGATCAATACTGGTAGTCAAATATTTCATTTTCTGCCAATTTTCGTGGTTCATTCTACATAATGTATTTCACATTATGTTACTCCTTTTTCCTTTCTTCATTTCCTTATAAATATTTCAAATCCCGAAATTGTCTTTGGGATCGTTTCATCCTTACTATTACTACTAATTCCAAAAGTTTCTTAGCCTTTTTTAGGAACTAATTCACTTTATACTTGTTATTTTAATATTCTCATATCATTATGCTGATGTCTTGCACCTCTAGGCAGAGAAGGTTCCACATATGGTGACTATATTTTATTAATTTCATCTCGAAGTGATTGAATCCAGTTTCTTCTGACCATGCTGCCACTTATTTTCTTGCGCGCATGTTGGCATTGGTTACACTCCACCTTACTATTATTTATGGGTATCTAGGTATTTCCCTGCAAGGAATTTTCTAGTTCCTTAGTATAGGAGGTCACCCCTCTATCTATCTGTTATTTTGATACAACATTTTACAAATCTTATTAGATGTTTTTAATTTTTACATTCAGCAGAGCCTCGGTAGTTTCATGCTAAGCCATAAATGTGTAATATTTATAACATTGTTACTATGCGCATCTGTTTTCTTGGTAGTGATAGTCTAATTGTCTCAACATGCAGGAAAAAAATTATTATTTGCAAGCAAATAGTTCATAATTCTTCTTTTAATCCCTTTACTATCGTTTTTATATACATTTCCACCAAGTATATCATATAAATACACTGCATGTTTCTTCTTTCTCCGGTAATTTTTTCCTTAACCATTTTGTCCGTAGAATACTTGGTATTTTGTGCCTTCAATTCTAGTTCTTACCTTCTTCTAACCATAGTTCATATATCTGTTAGAATTTTTATTATGCTTCTAAGCTATGTTTAATGGCTCCCTATTCCTTGCATTGCTCCTCCGATTTTTTTTTTTAACTAGAAAAACATCAACTACTCATACTTCAGACATCTACAATTGACCTATACACTTCCTTATCTTTGTAACTATTTTATATGTTGCTAATTTTTTTATATATATTTAATTTGGAAATATTTCATCTTGTCTCACTTTTACAATACATAGTTGGAAATTTCTTTCCTAACTATGCATGCTCAAATGGTATCATTTACCAACCCGTGTTGAGTATACAGGGATTCTTTATCTTTCCTGATGAAATAATTCATAATGCAACCAAAACCTCTTTTTATCATCCAATTACATTGGTGATAATTATTTATATTATATCCCCTATATGTCTGATAAATGAGATTCACTCTAATCACTTATTAGGATTGAATAATTACAGTTCCATTCTTTTATCACCAAACATGAAATATCTAGGACTCCCCATTTAACAAATCCATTTCATAGATTTGTCTCAAGGTTATTACAAATAATTACCTTATTTGAGAACTATGTACCTCTCTTTATATATATATATAAAAGGTTATTACAAATAATTACCTTATTTGAGAACTATGTACCTCTTTTATATATATATATATATAATATAAATAATATAATATATAATATATATCTTCTCGGTTAAGAAGTATATTTTTCTTTTTTATCTCCAAGGTGAGTGCTTCACATGCTTCATAACCTAAATGACAGTATCTCTTAAAGGCCTATTATTGAATCCCACATGGTACCTATATAAGGTAAATTTTCAAACCAGGACAGTATTTAAGTTTCCATAAATTACTAAAATGTGTAATATTTATAACATTGTTACTATGCGCATCTGTTTTCTTGGTAGTGATAGTCTAATTGTCTCAACATGCATACTACTATGTTGCAAAGAAAAAAAATTATTATTTGCAAGCAAATAGTTCATAATTCTTCTTTTAATCCCTTTACTATCGTTTTTATATACATTTCCACCAAGTATATCATATGGATACACTGCATGTTTCTTCTTTCTCCGGAAATTTTTTCCTTAACCATTTTGTCCGTAGAATACTTGGTATTTTGTGCCTTGAATTCTAGTTCTTACCTTCTTCTAACCATAGTTCATATATCTGTTAGAATTTTTATTATGCTTCTAAGCTATGTTTAATGGCTCCCTATTCCTTGCATTGCTCCTCCGATTTTTTTTTTAACTAGAAAAACATCAACTGCTCATACTTCAGACATCTACAATTGACCTATACACTTCCTTATCTTTGTAACTATTTTATATGTTGCTAATTTTTTTATATATATTTAATTTGGAAATATTTCATCTTGTCGCACTTTTACAATACATAGTTGGAAATTTCTTTCCTAACTATGCATGCTCAAATGGTATCATTTACCAACCCGTGTTGATTATACAGGGATTCTTTATCTTTCCTGATGAAATAATTCATAATGCATCCAAAACGTCTTTTTATCATCCAATTACATTGGTGATAATTATTTATATTATATCCCCTATATGTCTGATAAATGAGATTCACTCTAATCACTTATTAGGATTGAATAGTTACAGTTCCATTCTTTTATCACCAAACATGAAATATCTAGGACTCCCCATTTAACAAATCCATTTCATAGATTTGTCTCAAGGTTATTACAAATAATTACCTTATTTGAGAACTATGTACCTCTCTTTATATATATATATAAAAGGTTATTACAAATAATTACCTTATTTGAGAACTATGTACCTCTT